>JADBJO010032477.1:5000-7500 GCA_016801955.1 Conus betulinus
CAGCCACGAAATCTGGAGTCCCAAATTACCGCATGAAATTCATGCGTGTATACCGCCCTGCATACGAAGACCTGGTCAATTATTGGCAGGTGGATGAATACGGCAACGGACAGGGCCAGCCATAATCTCTTCGTCCAGTCTTTGAAAAAAAAAAATCCTCTATCATAGGCTGTACATAAGGCTGGATTTAGAATCAGACTTTATAGAAAACACAAATTTTTTAAAGAGAGATGATAACTCTTCCCGCCTGACGAAAGGGATAAACACAATGCAAGACCAAAACGCGACGCGTTTCGACCTGTTTGGTCTTCTGTCAGGCAAGAGAAACACACCATTCGGGACAATGAAAACGAAGAAGGAGCAATGACCCAGCTTCTCAATTTGGCGCAAAATGAACGTTCATTCTTGTAATTTGATTGTCCCTTTTCTCCAGCGGAATAATCATAATTTTCTCTCTAACATTTATTTCAAAATTTTCGCGGGCAGCCAGTTCACATTGAAACTAGACTTGATGGAGTCAAACATTGCAGTAAAATGCACACGGACATGTTTGTAGAATTATCAACACATGATAACAACAACAAAAACAAAAAGCAACAACAACAACAGCAGCAACAACACACACAACAGCCCCACAACAACACAAACACAACAATAACAACAACAAAAACCGTTCTCCAGGGCTATTCTGAGATGTACTTACCAGAGATATAAGTCTACTTACGAAATCGAGTAATATTCTCCTCTCCTCTCCGACCCCCCCCCCTCTCTCTGTCTCTGGTCTCTGTCTCTCTCTCTCTCTCTCTCTCTCTCCTCCATCTCTCTCCTCTCTCTCTCTCTCTCTCTCTCTTCTCTCCCTGTGTGTGTTGTGTGTGTGTGTGTGTGTGTGTGTGTGTGTGTGTGTGTGTTTGGTGTGTGTGTGTGTGTGCGTATGTGAGTGTAGTGTATGCGCGCGCGTGCGTGCGTGTGTGTGTGCGTGCGTGTGCGTTCGTGCGTGCGCGCGCGCGCGCCGCGCGCGTGTGTGGTGTGTGTGGTGTGTGTGTGTGTGTGTGTGTGTGTGTCGTGCTGCGTGCGTGCGTGCGTGCCGTGCGTGCGTGTGTGTGTGTGTGTGTGGTGTGTGTGATGTGTGTGTGTGTGGTTTGAGAGAGGAGAGAGGAGAGAGAGAGAGAGAGAGAGAGAGAGAGAGAGAGAGACAGACAGAGACAGAGACAGAGATAGGGAGACAGACCAGAGACAGAGAGAAAGACAGAGAGACGGAGACCGAGAGACAGGCGACAAGACAACGATTTCCATTTGTGCCTGCAGTTGTTTACTATTTCTACTTTAGTATTTAGGGTTTTGCTAAGTATGGTTTGCATAGTATTAACCATTTTTTTTCTGTTGAACAAGGTTGCATCTTTTTGCAACGCACCCCTGAACTGTAAAACCACCTGAAAAACCGAACAAACACGTGCAGCCAATCCGCACGTGCAAACAGTGACATTAGGCCATATAACACCGGCAGTAGGCGCCCCAACACCATCCTGAGGAGAGCCAGCGCTCGAAACAGATCTGTTGATGATTTTAAAACTTCCTTTTACCATTACATTTTAGCAGTATATATATATATATATATATATATATATATATCGATATATATATATATATTATATATATATATATATATATATAACAGGAGACAGAGAGAGACAGATAGACAGAAGACAGACAGACCAGAGAAGACAGAGAGGACGGGAAAAAGAGGACATAAAAGGGATTTGACAGTGACACGAATTTGGACAATGATGTCATAAGCGGACCCTGGAAGTAAATATTTGCTTGCTTGGTCCAGTGTGCCGTAACTCCTTAATCTCCTCCTTCTCCCTAGGTCTGTGGTCTGTCTGTCTGTGCGTCTGTCTCTCTGTCTGTCTACCTATCTGTCTGTCTGTCTTTTCTGTCTGTCTGTCTCTGTCCCTTTTTTTCTGTCTCTGTCCCTGTCTTTTCTATCTCTCTGACACTCTGTCTCTCTCTCTCTCGGGAGAGTCCTCTTGATTCGACCCTCTCTCTCCCTCTCTCTCTCTGTCTCTCTCCCTCACACACACACACGCACGCACGCACGCACGCACGCACGCACGCACGCACGCACGCACGCACGCACACACACACACACACCACACACACACACACACACACACACACATGAACATTGTCGGGAATAGTGGTTATTAAACTGCTCTCCAATGAGGTCAGCACTTTCCTGGTTAAGAGTCATTCATTCATTCATTCATTCTTCATTCATTCATTCATTCATTCATTCATTCATCCATTCATTTGTTCATTCATTTATTCATTCACTCACTCACCCATTCACTCACTCATTGACTAATTATTTCACTCATTCATTCATTAATTTATGCATTTACTCGTTCATTGATTTATTTCTCTCTCTCTCTCTCTCTCCCTCTCTCTCTCTCTCTCATTCTCTCTCTCTCTCTCTCTCTCTCTCCTCCTCTCTCTCCCT
>JADBJO010032478.1:0-2500 GCA_016801955.1 Conus betulinus
TGGTGTATTGAACACTGACGGCTGTAAATGACAACTGCTTCATTTAATTAAATCTCTCAAATTGCACAAGCAAAAAATCAAAATCAATCTAGAATAAAGGGAAAATTCGTCTCATACATGTTTTTTTTTTTTTTTTTTTTTTTTTTTTTTTTTTTTTTTTTTGCTGTCCCAACCTCTGCAACCACCCCTCAGAGGCAGTGCACCCACGCCGCTCATTCCGACACCCTGTCCACAGCTACAGCCCGGTCGGCCCCGCCGCAGCCCCGGCACCGGCAATCCACAGGGAGCAGTCAATGTCAAGTCGTCAAGAGGCAACCCACCGGAGGAGACACTGCACTGCTGCCGAGTCACTTCGGTGGTGTTCAGCGGCGCCTGTTCTGATCTAACATACGCAGGACACCCCTACTAAGCCCCCTACTGCGACAATAATTGCTTAGTCGCGGAGCCGGCGTGAGTGAGCTCTCTCCCCGGAGGGCACCACCACGTCTGTCTCATACATGTTTGTTGGCATGATGGACAGGGAGAGAGGGAAGGAGAAAAGAGAGAGAGAGAGAGAGAGACAGACAGACAGACAGACAGAGACAGAGAGGAAGCGTGGGAGAGAGGAAGAACGAGCAAGCGAATATTTATTGTACCAGGGTTATGAGATAAGCAAAAAAAATTAATCAAACATTTTTTTTTCCCACCGTGCCCTGGAGAATAAGAAGAAAAAAAAGGAAAGAAAGAAAATGAGAAGGCACATAGAAAATACGCAAGTCAGCATACCAGGAACAAGGAAAGAACGCGAAGACAACAGTCGACATGAGGCGATCAAAAGGAACAGAGTAACACCGCAAACGCCAATGGCAGAAACACGCATTTATACGCGAGCGCACGAGTGGGCACACACACACACGCGCGCACAAAAGCATACACACACACACACACACACATACACACTCACGTGCGCGCACGTGCGCACACACACACACACACATATATATATATATATACATACATAAACACTCACACAGAGACGCGCGCGCGCATACACACACACACACACACATTCATATACATACAGTTGTGCGTGCACACGCACGTATGCACAGGATTTGTGGGACGAGTATAGCCACTGACAAAAAACGCCACTGCGCTCTCATATTGTATAGTTTATATTTAGTGAAAGGACAGCCAATGCTTAATAGTCTTCAATCGTCATACTAGTAGATTTTGAAGGTTCAAGCTTGAGAGAGCGTTTATGGATCCTGTTTAGACATTTTTGATGTACTGATGATACTCATAGATAATAAAGTTTTAAGGCATAATCGATAGCTGTTGCAATAGATGTATGGAATTTTTTCGTGCTGTAACCCAGACGAAATTCGTAATTTTTGAGAGCTGAAATAACTTTTGGGAAATGCGTTTGCATAAACTGTCTAAAACGGCGACCAGGAAATATTAAGGTCGATAATAACTCCAAGAACTTTGTATTTACATCATGAATGACTGCATCACACATGTTATAGAAAATAGACTGAATTACTGTTTGCTGTTTTGTCGCGAAATTATTGTCATGTTGTCGCTTTTTTGTTCGTTCAAAGACACATGACTGATATGTGTGTGTGTATATATATAGCTGAGCAATTAAGTAGTGGGGGAAAACAAGTGCAGGCTAACAATTCTTCCATCATTATAGTAATGATTTGGCAAAAAAAAAAAATAAATAAATGAGAAAATGTATATCATAAATGTAAAAACCCTTCACTAGCTGCATGAGGAAACTATCGCAATTCGTCTGCTGGATCGGACTCATCAGGGAGACACGGCTGATTGTGTCTGTGCTCTTGGCGTCAGATAGAGACACACCACAGTCCATAATTCTGTGGTGTGTTCCGACTGCCAAGGGTTCGAAAAAGAATCCAACAGCACCCCCAAAACAACCAGCGAAAGGTAGTAGAGTTTAAACAAAACGAAAGTGTGGAGAGGAAAAAAGTTGTTGAAAACTAAAAATATTACGCAAACAGTATAAAATGTAATGGGACAATCTTTGAGCCTATGCTTGAGGATCCATTTAAGGATGCAAGGGAGATCAAAAGATACGGAACAGTTTGAGTGGTCAGCTCTGCTGTTCAATAACCCAAGCATTGTCAACGGCTAAGAATTGTGCAGAACAACCTTTCCTTGGATCTCGTAAGAGATGCAATCAATTCTTCCATCATTATAGTAATGATTTGGCAAAGATTTGATGAAAAAAAAAAATATATATATATAAATGAGAAAATGTATATCATAAATGTAAAAACCCTTCACTAGCTGCATGAGGAAACTATCGCAATCCCTCTCGAAGACATAACTATATGTATCGCCTGCTCCGAGGCCTTTCGTCCGCTGGATCGGACTCATCAGGGAGACACGGCTGATTGTGTCTGTGCTCTTGGCGTCAGATAGAGACACACCACAGTCCATAATTCTGTGGTGTTCCGACTGCCAAGGGTTCGAAAAAGAATCCAACAGCACC
>JADBJO010032478.1:10000-15640 GCA_016801955.1 Conus betulinus
AGTTCCACAGAAAACAAAATCATTTCTCAGTTTGCGCTTAATGGGTTTGTCCAGCAGAGTCCATGAAAACCCTGTTCAGAGATGTCCCACCTGACGTGATCTTTGAGTTTTCGAGAGAGATTAGTATTTTTCATTGTAGAAGATGTAATCTAAAGAGATGCGTGAAAGTTTTTTTTTTTGTTGTTCTTCTTAAAGATTACTTGTGAGTTGATTTTAACGTGGTGACAGCCCTGATGAGGGCCTTTAACGGTCGGTTGGGCTATAAGCAACATTACTTTACTTAATGATTTGTCTTTCTCTCTTGTTTATGTTTTTCTTTTTTCATCGGACATAGGTGTCTATGTGCCGGATACTAAGAACCAAGGTTTTGACTCTCCCACAGGTAGAAACTGAAACGACTTGTATTAAAAAGGCTAGTTTAAAAAAAACACAGATTTGACTCTACGACACGGCTCAAACGGCAAGAAAAAAACAAACATTTACCCAAAAAATATGATGTATTACTGCATTGCTTACACGCATTCATTTTTTTCTTATAACAAGATCTGTGACTATTCTTATTAAGATAACGATCTCTGTAGTATATGTTTTTGTTAGGACACTACTACCACTGCTGCAAACCTCCTGTTACCCACCACCTTCCCTTTCTCCCCCTGCCCTAATCAAACAGAGTTCATAATCACACAACGAGTTCATAATCACACAACGGCACAGACCAAATATTACACCAGAGTAAAGAAGAAAAAATCGAAAAACGCGCCACAAACACCCAAGAGCACAATATCAAAAATGGCACCACAGTCTATTCTGTGGTGTCCTCACCACCAAGGGTTCAAAAACGGCATCCAACAGCACAACCAAACAACAGCAGCGATAACAGCCAGCGAAGCGAAGGTAGAGAAGGAAAAAAAAAGGAAAGTGCGGTAAGGAAATTAGTTGCTGAAAAAAGGTAAAATCGTTAAGCAAACAGTGTAAAATGTAGGGGATGATCTTTGAGCCCATGCTTCAGGGTCGTTTAAAGATGCAAGGGAGGTCAAAAGGTGTCAACAGTCAAAATGGTCAGCTTCACTGTTAAATAAACCCAAGCATTGTCAGTTACGACGTAAGTGCTGACAGCGGCTAAGGAACTGCACAGGGCAGCTCTTACTCGGATTTCATGTCTATCTTATATATCGAAGTATCTCTATGGTAGAGACAGACTGACAGATAGACAGAAACAAAGAAAGAGGAAAGAATAGACAGACACAGAAACAGAGAAGAGAAAGAAGAAAGAAGAAAGGAAAGAAGCGAAATAAAATGTCAAGCAAACAGGGAGAAAAAAAAAATCATAGTGGCAAAAGCATGGAGTACATGTAAACACGAGTTCTCAAGATATCTCCATTCAGCCGTTTTTGCCAAGTTTAGCATTTTCCCGTTGGCGGTAGGCGCTTAAATCAAGGTAAAGGAACGCATCAGCAAAAAATAAATAAATAAATAAAAATAAGGAAAAGAAAAAACTAACCCACATCACCACCACCACCACAACCACACCAACAAACGTTTCGCTAGTGTACACACACACACAACACACACACACACACGCACGCACGCACGCACGCACGCCACGCACACACACACAAACCAACAACAAACACACACACACCACACACAACACACACACACAAACGCACGCACGCACGCCCCACCACCCACCCACACATTATGAATCCCCCAAATCAATCGTAATGGTTTCAAAGAATAAGAACAATTTGAAATGTGAAACAAAAATGAAAAAAGTGTCTGCGTAATAAAACAAGAATATACATTCATGTACGTCTCTGTTTGTCGATCTAGAAACACAGCTTTTGACCCTGTCAGCTGCTATGGGTCAGTGGTCCATCTTCCTCAATTCTGAGGGTCAACCAACATTATCAGCATTATCCGCTGTTTCCACGACGTCCCGATCAGAAACGAAAACGTTACTATTTATGGTAGTGGTGTGTTGAAAACAAAATACTGGCGGCGTAGAATTAGGAAAGAATTCCTTTCTCCGCGTTAAAAGCAGCATTGATCTTGTTTGTTGGGAGGGAAGAGGAATGGTGGATATGAGAAACAAAAAGCTGTGTTGGTCAACTTTGAAATGGTCCTTCATTTGTGCCTCATTTTATTTACATTCAGACATGTGATAGGTTGCGTGATTCGCTGTGAATGTTGTAAACTACCTTGCGACTGGCACGTGGTAAGATCGTAATTCACATGTGCGATGGTCGGAGTTATCGGAATGGCTTTAATATGAGACTCGTTCCTGAATAGGAGAGGGCATCAGAACTGGAGTTACGAAGGCCAGGACCTTAGATTTCCTAAACATACTGTGTTGCAAGTTTAGCGCGCGCATCGCGCGCGCGCGCGCAACCACACACACACACAACACACACACACAAACACACTACGGCACACACACACACCCCCCGCCCCCCCCCCCCCCCCCCCCCCCCCCCCCCCACCCCCCCCCCCCCCGCACCTCTCCCCCCCGAGCCCCCCCACGCACCCCGCACCACAGCCCCCCCCCCCCCCCCTCCCCCACCCACCCCCCACAACACACCACACACACACACTCACACACACACACACCACACACCACCTATCCTAATTAAGACTAAATGCGAGATATAAAAAAAAAAAAAAAAAGATTCAATAAATAAATAAATAAATAATTAAAAATAAAAAACAATATGAATACACCAAAAATACAGTAATACATCGAAAAGCATAACACAAAAGAAGTTTTAAATTCTGTGATCCTTCATGCCCTGCTTCGTCATTGGGACCATCAGTTTCGATTTCCTCTTACATCCGCATCCTGGTATAGGTCTGCCAAGGGAGGGGGTCAACGGTATTGACCATTCAGGGGGGAAGGGAGGGAGGGGGGGGGGGGGCTGTGGATGGACGGACGTGACGTGCGGACGGCCCCCTCCGATGAGGGCCGCGGCGAGGGGGGGAAGGGAGGCGATGGCGCACGCTAGTTCCACGTCTAAGCAATTATGTCGTCAGCCAGGGGGTCAGTAGTGGTGTACTGTGTATGTTGGATCACGCACAATGCTGCCAACTCTGTATTTCACACCACCGAAGGTTTTTTAGTGACTCAGTAGCCGGTATAGGTAAGACCAGGCCTCGTAGTCGCCCCTGCCCACGAACGCCCACTGCCCCCCTGCGTCCCATCCCCGCCACTCATGACGACTAGACTTCGCTCCCTTTATAGACTGATGGGGCAAAGGGTCTGAAGCGCAAACTACTTCGGGCTTTACTATGGATGGGGCGATGGAATTGGAAAGAGAGTGTGCGCACAGCACACTGGGACGGCATGGAAAGACGGAGAGAGAGAGAGGGAGAGAGGCGGGGGGGGGGGAAGAGAGAGAGAGAGAAGGGAGGGGCGAGAGGAGGGGGGAGGAGGATTTTAGTGTTTTTTTTCGGAGAGTGAGTAGAGGGAGAGCGAGAGATGGCGGGTGGGAAGACGAGGAGAGAGAGAGGAGAGGAGGCAGGAAGAGGAGACAGAGAAGGGAGGGAGGTGGAGGAGAGAGGGAGGTCGGAGGGAAGTCGACGAGGACCGAGGGAGAGGAGACCGAAGAGAGAGAGAAATTGGGATGAGAATGAAGATGGCGAAGGAGGACGGGAAGCAGATCGAGAGCAGGGGCGAGCAACATTAATTGAAGGCTTACAGGTTGCCGATTTAAATAAACCCCTGGTCCTGGAACAACGTCGAGAGAAATAGATTTTACAGACCATGAGTGGGCCTTCTGTTGTCAAACTGGTCTGTAAACCCTACGAAATTTTAACGAGTCAGGGTCAGTTGTGTAGCATTGTGATCCAAAATGGGGTCTCTGTATTAAACACACACACACACACCCACACACAAACACCACACCACACACAAACAACACACACACACACAACACGCACACGCACCACAAACACACACACGCAACGCACGCACGCGACGCCACACATACACACACCATTATCTCGTTCTGTATGTCTCGAGCTCTTGCTCCATATCTGTATGTCTGTCCGGTCCTGTTGTTATCTTCTAACTGCCTGTCTGTCTATCTGTCTTTTCTGTCCTGACTGTCTCTCTCTCTCTCTCTCTCGCTCTCCTGCTCTCTCTCTTCTCTCTCTCTCTATACACACACACACCTATACACACATATAACACACCGCCACACACAGCCATTCCGCGCCGAAAAACACAAACACACACACACAAATCACACACACACACACACACCACACACACACACACAGCAACATACAAACAATACAATTATGGGTTGTCGACCCTAAAGTGACAGGATAGTGCGTGCGCACTGCATGGACAGCCGGTTTGTTACTCGCAGGCCCCAACAATGAACCCACCTACTACAAGTTATAGCTTACTATATCATACAGTGGACAAGGCTGACCCGGTCGACGACGATCCTGCACAAAACAGTGGCTGGATCTGGAATCATGCTGTAAGCTGTCTGAAGGCCGCCAGGAATTATTAACGAGGCAAATTAATCAGTTGACGAACAGGTAGGCGCACACGTAGTCTGCCATTTCCTAACTAAGCCTGCGCAGAAATGTAAACGCGGCGTTCGCAAAATGTCACCGCTGCTTAAGGTTCTGTCGATGAGGTGTCCGATCGCGTCAGTGTAAGGCGCCCTAAGTGATCACTGGAAGTGTTTCTCGCCTTTTTTTTTCCGTCTGCGTTAACAATGCTGCCCTGCGAATGCTTCTCATCTCGACTCTCTCTCTCCTCGATAGGCTCTCATCCTCTCTCATCATATCCTCTTTTGATGTTTTCTATGTTGCATTAGTTAAGGGTACTCGTGATACTGCTGCTGTACAATGACTTTATTGTAAGATGGTTTATCTCGCCCTCTGCAAATGGGGCCTACGCGCCTCAAACGATAACAATCGTTGAATTCTGAGTCTCTCTCCCTCTCTTCCTCATTCCCCGCCTCTCTCTATCTTATAGTGTGTGTGCGCCGCATCGTGCAGTGAGACGGTCGGAGAGGACACGAGACAGACAGACAGAAGAGAAGAGAGATTCCATGACCTTTGCCCATTCGACAGTATTACAGCTTGTCCCAACTGTAACACCTACGTTGTCTGACACAAAGGGCTAATGGAAGATTACGGACTGTGCAATGTGAAAGCCTGCTGGATGGAGTGTGCTGTGCATACAGGACTAAGTGACATTCATAGTTGCCCAGGGTAATGACACAGATTCCGTTGTCAATTTTCATCGACCCCATCCCGCCCCTCCGCGCCAACCACAAATGCTGTCTGTATGTCTACTTAAGTTTTGTCTCTCTAGGGCATTTACTCACTTCTTTCCCCTTGGGTTCTTACCAGCGCGATGGCTGAACACACCCCCAACAAATATACAAACTCTGTCTGCGTTCGGATTACTTCCTTACAAAAAAAAACCAACAAAACAAATTACGTTCCCTTACTCTCTGTCTTGTCGCTATCTCTGCCTGTCTGTACTTTCTGCCTGGCGGTTCGTATGCCTGTATTGGCAATCTGTCTGTCTGCCTCTCGCTGGTCTTTGTCTCTCTCCTCCTCTCTCTCTCTCTCTCTTCCCTCCCCCCTCGCCCCCCCCCCCCTCACCATTAACGA
>JADBJO010032479.1:5000-15640 GCA_016801955.1 Conus betulinus
TGCACGTGTGTAGCACACGCCTGTGTGTGCCCCTTGTGACTTAAATTTTAAACACACATTTTACTTTAAACATCTCTTTGTTGTCTGTCTGTCTGTCTGTCTGTCTGTCTTTCTGTGTGTGTGTGTGTGTGTGTGTGTGTGTGTGTGTGTGTGTGTGTGTGTGTGTGTGATTAAAAATGTTTGTTCTTTATCAGGCTTGAAAAGGGTTAATTTCATTTCTCACACAAAAACGTGTGTGAGGTGAGAATGTTTGTTCTTAAACAGGATTTAAAAATTATTAAATTCATTTTTCCTGTTTTGTTCTTACCGCCCCCCCCCCCCCCACACCTCCTTGTCACAAGACCAGTTTTTAATGACAATACATCCCCAAAAGTCAAAAGTTTCAAGTGTCAAATCTCTCTCTCTCTCTCTCTCTCTCTCTCTCTCTCAGACACATACAGACACAGACACACAGCTACACACACACACACACAGACACACACACACACACGCACAGAGAGAGAGAGAGTGCAAGAGAGATTCACTCAGACAGATGGACACACACACACACACACACACACACACACACCCTAACGAGTCTCATGGCCCATCCAGCGGACGAAAGGCCCCGGAGCAGGCAATATGAATAGTTGTGTTCAAGATGGCTTACAATGGTTCGCATAGACTGCTACTGAAGTATGTTATATTTATGATGCATTTCCATGACTTGTCATTCTTATTTTCTTTATACCACCCCCCACCCCATCAGCCTTTTTTTCTTCAACATTTTGCCAAGTCATTACTATAGTGATAGTGATGGAGAAATTGTTAGCTTGCACTTGCTTCCCCCACTACTAAATTTTTCAAGATATATATATATATATATATATATATATATATATATATATATATATATATATATATCAGGCGATACATATAGATCTGTCTTCGAGAGGAATTGCAATAGTTTCCTCATGCAGCTAGTGAAGGGTTTTCATATTTATGATATACATTCTCCCATTTACTCATCTTTAATTTTTTTTTCTCCTCTCAATTTCAAATCTTTGCCAAGTCATTACTATAATGATGGAAGAATTGTTAACCTGCACTTGTTTTCCCCACTACTTAATTGTTCGGCATTTGTATTGTTGGTCAATCAGTGGGTGATTGCATCTCTTACGAGATCCAAGGAAAGGTTGTTCTGCACAATTCTTAGCCGCTGACAATGCTTGGGTTATTGAACAGCAGAGCTGACCACTCAGACTGTTCCATATCTTTTGATCTCCCTTGCATCCTTAAACGGATCCTCAAGCATGTGCTCAAAGATTGTCTCTTACATTTTATACTGTTTGCGTAATGTTTTTAGTTTTCAACAACTTTTTTTCCTCTCCACACTTTCGTTTTGGTTAATTCTACTACCTTTTGCTGACTGCTTTGGGGGTGCTGTTGGATTCTTTTTCGAACCCTTGGTGGTCGGAACACCACAGAAGTTTGGACTGTGGTGTGTCTCTATCTGACGCCAAGAGTACAAACACCATCAGCCGTGTCTCCCTGATGAGTTCGATCCAGCGGAGGAAAGGCCTCGGAACAGGCGATACATATAAATCTGTCTTCGAGAGGAATTGCAATAGTTTCCTCATGCAGCAAGTGAAGGGTTTTCATATTTATGATATGCATTTTCTCATTTACTTCATCTTTAATTTTTTTTTCTCTCAATTTCAAATCTTTGCCAAATCATTACTATAATGATGGAAGAATTGTTAACCTGCACTTGTTTTTCCCCACTACTTAATTGTTCAGCTATATATATATATATGTGTGTGTTGTGCATTTCCCGATTTTTTGGTTTACATTTTTGTTCTCTTCCTGTTCTTTCACCTGCACACGCACACATTTTTTTTTTTAACTTCGTGAAGTCGTTAACGATACGACGGAAGAATAGCTAGCCTGCACTTGCTTTCCTCCACTACAGGATTGTTCAGCATAAATCAAGAATGCTTTATACAATTTTTAGATGCTGACAATGCTCGAGTTTAAACAGCAAAGCTGATCAATCAAGAAGAAGCTCTGTAATGGTGTCCGCAAACCAATGCACGCTTGATGACAAACAAGAAAATTATTTCAAAACATGGGTGTACGATAAAAAAAAGTATCACGCTTTGCATGCAAGTAATAGCAGTGACACGAAACTCTCCATGACGGAGTTACGGCGTTACGTGCTTGGGAGACTGGTCGGCTCAGCAACGTGTGTGAATATACAAGCAGAATAAATTACGGAGACAACAGCACCCAACCAGAATTTGTGTTGTGAGGGTCGTAGAGCTATTACACAAAAGGATTTGAGCTCAGATGTGTTAGGGGATGTTGGGGATGTTACTCGGGTAATCGTGGGGTGTTACTAAATCAACAGTAATTGTGGGATGTTAATAAATCAACACTGCAGTTGACTACTGGCTAATATTTCTATGTAAACAGTTATTGAGAGAGACAGACAGACAGGGACAGCGAATCGTTCACTCAGAGACACGAGGCTGAAAGTGAGCTAGTATCAGATTGATAGAACAGTGTGAGATGTTAGAGAAACTTCTTCATACACGTTCAGAAACATACCAGAGAGAGGATAGGACAAGGCAGAATACAACATAACATTCCTTCAATAAACAGACACTTAGAATTTACACAAGTATTTATTTTGACTACAAATTATAAGACATTCCCAGGAATTCTAACTTTCAACTAAGCCTTCTCTATCTTGACTAACAAAAAAAAGTATTACACACACAAAAACACAAAAGTCACACGACTTAACATCATGAGCACTTTGGACAGGCCTGAAGGCTGAGAGGCCCAGCAACACCTTGACTGAACCAGAGGATGCCAAGGAGGAGACAGTGAGGAAGTGAATGGTTGAGTTTTACGTCCTCATAGCGAAAGCTTTTAGGGACACGTCTTTCATGCACGTTAGTCTTTAACTGAAGAAGTCAACATAGCCTTTGCCTGGCTTTGAATTGGATCACCGTCGTGTGGCACGCCATTGACACTGACTGCTTTTGCAGCAAGACAACGCCAGGCCCTGGACGTTTTCAGTGTCTAGTTCATTAGTGACCAGCTGCTGGGGGAGGGGGGGGTGGGCATTGAAATGTGAGGGGTGGGGTGAGTGGGGGTGCGGGGGTTGCACGTGAGGGGGCCTATCTCTTGGTCTGTTGCTCAATCCATCGTACGGTAGTTAATGAGAGATGCAACTGCCTGGGGAGGGGGATGAGTGGGGGTAAGGGTGAGGGGGTACAGGAGGCCTCTCATGCAGTCCATCGTGGGGCTGTTGTCAAGTATTCCTGGGTTCTCCCAATGCTAAGGTTAATGCCAGCAGAGAGGCAAGAGGATGGTTTTGTGTTCTGTGCACACCTGGGTAAACTGGACACTGTCAGTGTCAGAGTACACACCACGAGTGACTTTCAGTTTGACCAACGGCGTTTCCGGTTTTATCACTCGACTCAAGAGGGGGCATGTGATGGCAGGCAAAATAACATTCAACGGTCAGAGAAAGGCACGCTGATGTCAGTTTGCTCCAAGCAGCTGATGACAACTGCGGGAAAGCCTCCGTCCTACTGTAACTCCCTCTCCCATCGACGTGTTGGAGAACAAGACTGCGCAATGGGCTCCGCCTCCCCGAGGAATCAGACAGTTCACGCAGCAGTTCTTCACTGGCGTTATGGAGGCTTCATTTAAGTCTCCTCTGAGCAGGAAAGTTTTGAAATTAGAGCTGCTGTGGGTGTAGGGAACAGACCGTACAGTGCTGCCAGCATTCATTCCAGCCATTGCATTGGCAAGACCAGGTCTGTGAGCATGGCACAAAACCTGTCCAATCTGGGAGAGACCAGTAGACTTCCTTTGTTTCTGAAAAAAAACTTGTAATGATCAGTAAACAAGTGGGGTAGTTTTTGCTCCCATAAGGAAACTTAACACAGAGCAACGTTTTTTCAAGACTGGCACAGCCTTTCAAACTTGAATAAAGTCAGACAAATACAAAGACGAACAATCTAAGTGTGGGTGGATGGGGGGGGGGGGTGGTGGGGGGGGGGCACTATTAGATTGTCTGTCTTCGTATTTGTCTGACTTTATTCAAGTTTGAAAGGCTGTGCCAGTCTTGAATAAAAGTTGCTCTGTGTTCGGTTTCCTTATGGGAGCAAAAACTACCCCACTTGTTTACTGTTTAATGTTTACTGTTCCCTGCCTCATATTTCCAATTTCATTTTGTAATTATCAAAAGAAAATTAAAAGTGCTTATGGACGAACTGAATGCGTCTCTCATGCCTGTCACATTGTAAATGGCTTGTAAAGGCGGACGTGTCCTTGCCGTCCTGCTACTACTTAGCTGTACAATCAGTTTTAAGTTTGACTCCTCTCTCAGTAAAGTCAGACAACATGTCATGAACTTCCCGTGAAACATCCCTGGATGGAAAAACAATGGTAATGCGCTGGAAATACGCTCCATATTTTTTAACCATACTGCTGTCCTGTGGACCTAGGAAGCTGACGTCCACCAATTCGCCGTTATTCGTAGCATGAAGCTGAATGAAGACGTCAGTCCACACACAGAGGGGCACTGCATGAAGGAAGACAGCCTTGAACAGGTGCGCGCCAGGCGACCTCGGTCAGGGACTGGCAGCATCTTGAACAGGTTCACCAACGCCACGTCTGGTAAGTCGACAAGGTTGAGCTGCCCATGGTGGTCGTCTCCCTTGGCAGCAGCAGCTGGGCTTCTCTTGCTGGGTGGAGGTGGATTCTGCAGAAGAGTTGAGCTTAGGGTAGACAATTGATCCATTCTGCTTGTGACCTGAGAAGCAGACATGACCGATTGTCCAAGGAATACTGTGTGATGCTTATAGAGAGTACACGACTAGGAAAATGAGGCTACAGAAGTCCAATGTACACAGGTCTGCCATGACCAAGTCCTTAAGGGCCTCTAAACAACAGGATGTTATACTCACCTCTACGCTACCTTAGTGAAGTGAAGAAAATTAATTCAACAATGAAATCTACACACCTCTCTCTTGGCCAAATAAGGGATGACAAAATTGATATGACACTACAGAAACATCCTTCTGTTATCAAAATGACTGGAATAAAACAAAAGGGATAGGAATATCCAAAAGCATTTTTTCATAATCCTCTCTAGTTCTATAATTATCTTACGCTAGATTCACTAAGAACCTGAGGTCGTTGTGTCTTAGAGAGGACACTCCCTTTGTTCCACCACTGCTCTCCTATTATTTCAGGTAGTTATGTTCACTGTTGATAACTTGAAGGCGCACGCGTGTGTGCGTGCGTACGTGCACGAGCGTGGGTATGCACGTGCACACGCGTGTGCGTGCGTGTGTATGTATGTATGTGTGTGCGGGAGCGCGCACGCATGTGCGTATCGTTATCTACAGAGAGAGAGACAGAGAGAGAGAGAGAGAGAGAGAGAGAGAGAGAGAGAGAGAGAGAGAGAAGATTGATGAACTAGAATAATTCAAATGAAATTCTCTATTTCTGTACGAATTGTAAAGGGCATGATCCTGCCCAATTTTTGAGAGGAGAGAGTTTGCAGGAGTTAATTCCTCAATGTGTGGGATGGGACCTATTTTAAAAACATTTCACCAATAGGGGAACCATCAGCGAGGGAGTTGACCCAAAATATCAGCTTCGCCTAATGGATGGGATGGCAGTGAGGGGTAGCTTAGCTGGTGGTTTGGAATGTCAGTTATTAAGATGTCTGGAGACTGTGGTCAGACGACAGACATTGTGGCTACAGCTGGTTTGGGCAGACTGGTTTAGAACTTGGTTAATTAGAGGCTGGGGAGTCAGCAACTGGACTTCTGCGATGCCGTAATCGGTGTTACTTTTGCTGAGGAGGGCTTGGGCCTCCCTTTGACCATGGCTGATCTCGATGGATCGGTCTGGGAGACCAATTAGAGGCCAAGGTGAGTGTCCTGGAGTTCATGACGCCGATGTTGGTGTTGTCTTTGATGAGTAAGGCTTCAGCCTTAAGAGAGGTAAATTACCGCAGGTGGAAGTCGTTGGCGATGGAGTTGACGCATGTCAGATTTTGCCTTAGACACAGGGTCTGAAGGTCAGTCCTGATGCCCCCCTCCGCCATTCCAGATCCAGCCACTTACATGATGGACTGCCCATTGTTTGTCGGGCCGTGTGGGGTAAAATGTCAGTTCCAGGTTTGGAGATAATTACGGCAGCCCAGCAGAGCCGGATCTGACATCATTTGGATTTAATTCTTCAAATGGTTCCATTGTGACTCAGGCGTGGCGATGGCCACAAAGGGAGTGTCTGGAAAGATCTCGTTGAAAGAGGCTGGAAGGCCTGCAGACTACCAGCATCTTGGCTCTAAGGCCATTTCTTAACTGAGCAGAGTGCGGTGAAGGCTGTGACGCTGATTCCGTTATTCACGTGTTCAAGAATGCAAAGTATGTTGATGGTTTTTGCCTGTAATTTGGCTTTGAGTTACCCAGAATGAGGGCAGATGGAGTACTATCCTAGTGAAATGATACTAGAAGATGGAAATCAAAATTTCTGTTTTCACATTTTCTTGTTCACAATCCATGTTCTTATTAAATAGAAATGTGAAATACTAAATTAACACCATTATTTATACAAGTAACTCTGAAACTGAAGAGGGACTGGCATTCAGTAAGTCTGAAACATGAAAACAGCAATTCAGTATTATCACAGATTGTATTGTTAGTATCATACAAAGCGATGCCTTGCTGTCTTTTATTGTGATTGGTGGATAAAGTTTAACGCGCACCCTGCAGGTTCCTGGTGTTCACTAGACAAAGTAACATGTGCACGTCGCTCTTAGCGGCTGGCAAGACGGACAGGGTTAAGTCACAGCGACCAAACCATGCGTCAGCTTGTTTAAAAGATTAAGATCCTGTCAGTGAAGGTCATTTTTGATGATTCCTCTGTGTCTCTGGGTTGCTACCTATCCACAAACGAATGTTATACCTGTTTATTTGAATGTTTTATTATTTGAGCGACTGAATGGTCGCGAGGATATTTAGCTCTTTAATTATAAAGACAATGACTTGGATGTTGTTCGGTTGTTTGTGCGTTCATGTGGTTCATGTGTGTACAAGTAGCCATCGGTCGGTCTGTTTGCTTATTTGTTTCTAGCATCGGTTCGTTTTTGAGCGTTTATTTGTTCATCAGATTTGCTTATTTGTTTCTAGCATCGGTTTGTTTGTGAGCGTTTATTTGTTCATTATATGTACACCCCTGGGTCCATTGCAGGGCTGAAAAGCAACAGCCATTGATGGGCCAGAGTATAACAGTGAAACCTGAGGAGCAGTAGCACTGTCCTGAGGTGGGTGTGTCTACAGAGAAAGAAAAATAGATCTAGTTGGCTGGTTGATGTGCGATGTGCGATTTAAAAAGAATTGATCAAATATGTGGATACCACGCAGATGAGTGATGGTTTCCAGTTTTCTGACTATTTTTCATACAACTGTGTAACTGCTATACGGTCCAGGTGATGCCTTGCTGTGGAAAATTGGCCATTCATTTATTTCATTCATTGTTCGTAACTCCTGCCGTTTGCAACGGGGAGTCTCTTTTTGTGGGGAGTCTATATCTGTTTCTTGACAACACTGTTACCCACTATACCTTTATCATCTGGTTTTTGACTGTTCGTATCTCCTGCCGTTCGCCAGGGGGAGCCCACTTTGCTAATAATATGATTATAATACAATTGTGTTGTTGATAGCAAAGATACATTTTTACCTCCTATCTTTCGCAACAGGGAGGCCCTTTTGTGTTTTTTGCTTAATCATTGCACTCATTTTGATAATGTTCATGTGCTGCAGGGTCTGTATTTAGTGTTCTTTGAATATTGTTTTAATGCTTGATTTCATGATTTCACTATGAACGTTTGGTACTTGTCTTGGCCCAGTTTGAATGGTTTGTGTCTTATTAATGTTTGATCTCATCCCTACTTTGAACCTGTGTTGAATGCGCTGTATCAAACTATTCCTGACGTTGAATGATTATGTATTTCAACATATGTATTCTTTTACTTATTTCTTTTATTATTTTTTCTTGACTGTCCCATCTTCTGTGCCATCTCAGTGGCATTGCACACACGCCGCTCATTCCGACATCCCATCCACAGCCACAGCCCGGTCAGTCCCACCGCAGCCCCTGCACCGGCAATCCACAGGGAGCAGTCAGTGTCAAGTCGTCAAGAGGCAACCAACCGAAGAAGACACTGCACTGCTGCCACGTCACTTCAGTGATGTTCACTAGCGCCTGTTCTGATCTAACATATACAGGACACCACCTACTTAGCCCCCCTACTGACGACAATAATTGTTTAGTCGCGGAGCCGGCATGTGTGAGCTCTCCCCTCTCCCTCCGGTGGGCGCCACCACGTCCGTCCAACGACAGCCCCCATGGACTCGCCGATACCGGTGACCCCGACGAAACTAAACCAAGTCCACAGACGTGGAGAGGACACCGAACCTGAGATCACCATGAGAGCAGGGCATGAAGGGCCACAGAATTTGAGACTTTTTATATGCTGATCGATGAGAATGAGGATGATCAAGATGATGCTAGGGATTTTCCATTCCAGTCTGAGACGGCATGACAGGGCTGTACTTTACGCTTCCTTTCATAATATATCCTGGCGTCAACCAGGGCCGAGAGATACAGACACATGCAGTGTTGGTCAGGAAAATTTGAGCAATACTCTCGGAGACGTATGCATTATGTAGATGAAACTCGACTGTGTGGTCCCAGTCTTCCCAACTGAGCCTGTAGCAAACTCAACTCTGGGGCTCGGAACAGAAACATCCCACATGACTTGATGGCAATCGAACCACGACCTCTCAGCCGGGAGTCCGCGATGCTAACTACTTCACCATGGCGGCTGGTACATATGTATTCTTAATAATACCTCATGTTTATAATCATCTTTTGTTTTATGTCTTAATAGGTCGGTGTAGCTTCCTTTGGTCCAAATCAGTCGGTTGGTTCAACTATAATTTGAAATAAAAGACAGAGGACACCAACCAGCTGGTGTTCATGTGGAAGATGTGTCAGCTCGCTCACTTCACCATCTCCTACTCCTCTTCCCCCTTCTCTACTTATCCCTCTACTATAGGTTGTTCTTTATAATGAGTGTTTGAAACTGTTTCACAAAAAAATGAAGCAAAGTGTATATGGATATAACAACATATACAGTGCAAAACTGTAATTTTTGAAAGGCGTCATGTGTCGTATTATGTATTATGAACTGACAGATGATATAAAAACATTGTTGACTGCATCACACCAGCATTTTATTTTTTCATATGCAGTTTCATGAGATACTTTCACACGGGAATTTTATCATTAAATTTTAATTAATGCTTTTTATTTCAAACTCTGTTTGTCAGTAAAGCAGCATAACTTCAATTTAATGTTACCCTAGCCAAGGTTTCTTTTCTTTGTTGTTTTTTTTCTTCTATCATCATAGTCATTATATCATCTATCATCATCGTCACAACCATTCGACATCATCATCATCTCCCACTAACACTGTGTACAGCCACTACAACTACTATTGTCATTTAATACTCTGCCCTCATCTCCTTTGTCCATTTATGTGTGTATAGCCACTATTAATGCTACAACTACTATTGTCATTTTATCACTTAAAAGTACTAGTAATCCTCCTTGATATTTTTTTCATGTGAAATGTCCATGTTCATTTTCTATATCAACCATTTTAAAATTTTCCGACACAAATATATGTACCAGGATTTCTACATGAATATACTGAATCTACGAAGAAAAAGGTGGGCTTAAAAAACAGAGCCCTCTTTCCAGGTTTTGACCAGGTAGTAAACTGACCCACATTCCATGCTAAGACACACACACACACACACACACACACACACACACACACACACACGTACGTCAGCATGTATGCAGTGCGCACGCACACATACAATGAAAAGCACGCATGCATAAGAATAAGACAGGCATACGCGCGCGCGCGCACATACACACACACACACATACGCACGCGCACAGGCACGCACGCATGCACGCACGCACACACACACACACCACACACACACACACAGAGCTTACGATACATTGTGATACTTTGAGAGCAAGAGATGGAGTAAATGAGAGTTAAAAAAAAAGGAAAGGTCAAAAAAATAGCATTCATTACAGTAATAATTCACCCCATGTGCCATTTGTGACGACCGAATCTAAGGTTTTCTCTTTAGTACTCTAATTTTACAACAACAACAAAAAAAAAACACACCTCAACTCAAAATCCTTGACTTAAAAGTAACCACTAAAAACAACAAAATCTCAATTTTGTCACTGCTAAAGCCACAAACACACATGAAACACACATGATCCCTGAATTCTCAGCAAATTAATGTTATATCAGCCTTGTACTGGAAAGAATAACTAACAGTAGCCATGTGTACACTATAGATATAGCCAGTCATTAAATTCATCATTTAAAAATTCATCGCTCCACTGCATGGTTTTCAGTTTGATTTTCTGCACCTTGTCCTGTGTTGGTCTGTTATTGAATCTTCCACTGTATCAAAGAAAGAAAGAGAAATTCCAGAAATCACTAATCTATTCAAAGAATGCGCTCG
>JADBJO010032480.1:5000-7500 GCA_016801955.1 Conus betulinus
AGAGAAAACTGAAGGTCAGGACAACACACGCTTTCTCTCATCTCCGAAGGGGGGTGGGGGGGGGGGGGGGACGACGGGGGATGGATAGGTGATGGGGGGAGGTGACGGAACGGTGGAGAGAGAGGGGGGTGGGGTGTGAGACGTGAGAGAGAGAGAGAGAGAGAGAGAGAGAGAGAGAGAGAGAGAGAGAGAGAGAGCGAACTGACGACAGTCTTTATAGACTTGCCGTTGTTGTTGTTTTATTTTAATTGTGGAAACATGTGGGTGCATATGTATGAACATGATTGTATCTTTTAATACTTATATATAATCCTTCTTCATACTAGAAAAATGATACATTGACACGTGCTTTCTCACCTTCGAGCGGGACGCGATGGGGATGGGAGGGTGGGAGGAGGGGGGAGGGAGGAAGGCGAGAGTGAGAATCATCACACAGTAATGACAAACTGTTAAACTCGATTGAGAAAATGAACTCGAAGTGTGAGAGGGAGGGGGGTACGGGGGGGGGGGGCGGGGGGAGGGGGGGGGGGGGGGGGGGGGTTACCTGGGAGAGAGCACAGAGTAGTGACAAAGTGTTAAACAGGATCAAGAAAATAAACACTAAGTGTGAATGAGGGGGGGGGGGGGGGGGGTTTAGGGTGATCGTGAGGGGTTGGGGGGTTGGAAGGATAGAAAGCGCGAGAGAGAATTAATTGTTCCTAATTTTAAAAAAAAAGAAAGAAAATGAAAATAAGGGATCTGTGTGACCATTGTCCATGGTCCGGTTGGAGCCCCACAAAAAAAAAAAAAAAAAAAAAAAAACCCACGGGAATGGGACGACTGCCAGGAAGAGGAGCCAGAAACGAGACAACAGTGTAGTGGAGACGTTGTTCACAGTTCACTGCGTTTTAAGTGTCGAAAATGTATTAGTTTGGTATTTGAAAAATTAGCGTATTTCTACACACACGCGTGCACAGGCACACGCACGCGAGCACACACACACACACACACACACACACACACACACACACACACACACACCACACACACACACACACACACACACACACACACACAACACTCACACAACACACTCACATACTCACATGCACGCACTCACGCAGACTCGCGCGCGCGCGCGCTACACACACACACACACACACACACACACACACACACACACACACACACACACACACACACACACACAGAGGGAGAGCAGTCGTGGGTGGTGGGAGGACGGGGAGGGGGATGAGGCGCGTGTGTGATTCACTGTATCTTTGCTTATTCTGTCTATAACTACATCATATTTGAGGAGAGGATTTATAAATGTGTATGTGCTTTTGACTATTTACTCATGGTTTTGTACGCTCGCACACGCTCTCACACGCACGCGCACACACAATCGCTCGCACGCACGCACGCGCTCACACACACACACACACACACACACACACACACACACACACACACACACACACACACACACACACACACACACACACACACGATATACTGCTTGTCTTGCTACTGGTCTTTCCTCACGTAGTCCTTGCAACTTCATTCTCCCCCCCCCTTCCACACACACATACACACACACACACACACACACACACACACACACACACACACACACACACACACACTCATTTCATCGTGTTTTCTTTCACTGTGGGGTGGCGTCTCTGGGGAATGTGTTTGTCAAAACAAGTGAGTCATGTTGCTGTCCAATTTTTGCTGCGGACCACCTTGGGTACGCCACTGCAAATATTGCAGCCAAATCTCGTATCTTAAAAGAGTACCTAATGAGTAGATTATAAAGAAAATGTTTCCAACTCAGTACATGTGTCTCCCTCTGTGTGTGTGTGTGTGTGTGTGTGTGTGTGTGTGTGTGTGTGTGTGTGTGTGTGTGTGTGTGTGTGCCTTGGTGTGTATTGGTTTGTATGTTTGGTGGAAATTAGACTGTGTTATTCGTGTGCAATGTTATTCTGCTCTGACCAAAAGAAATCCTAAACGGTTATATTGATGTGGTTATATGACTTTGTGTGCATTTCAACTCCTTGGTTGTGTTGTGTGTCTGCCCTCTTTGTGTATGGACGAGTGCACTTGCTTTAGATGGGAATTATGTGGGTATATTTTTACCTTTTTTTGTTTATTTTAAGAAAAATGTACTTGTGAAGCTAACATTTTATAGATAGTTCCCGTTCATGTCTGGAAGAGTGGAAATTTATTTCTAACTGTTTGTCGAAGCAAATGAGTTATGCTGCTGTCCAATCTTTGCTGTGGCCTACCATGGGTACGCCACTGCAAATACTGCAGCGAAATCTCATATTTCAAAGGGTATCTATTAAGCAGATTTAAAAGAATGTTTCCAACTGAATTCATGTGTCTTCCTGTGTGTATGTCTTAATTTTTTTATGTTTGCTGGTATTGAGAATGTGTAACCTGTGTGCAATATTATCCTGTTCTGACAAAAAGACACACACAAAAAAAAAATCCTAAACGGTGACATTGATGTGAT
>JADBJO010032480.1:12500-15637 GCA_016801955.1 Conus betulinus
TACAGGTCCTTCAGGTTCCCCTGTCCGGCTGCTGCCTCTGCTTGACTGGCCAGGTCGTCAAAGTAGTCCCTCTTGTCCTTCTTGATGCTCCTCTTTACTTCTCTGTTCGCTGCTGTGTGCTCTTCCTGTGCCTTTGCCTTAGCTGCTCTGTTTCGGCTCGTGTTCAGCGTAGTAGTTTTCTTCTCTCTCCTTGTTTCCAGCTTGTGGATGGTGTCGGCAGAGATCCATTCCTTGTGCTGGGTCTTCTTCTTGCCAAGGATCTCTTCACATGTGTCATGCCAGAGCTTCTTGCAGTGTTCCCACTGTGTCTCGATGTCCGTCTCACCGTCTTCTATCAGCTCTTGTAGTGGCTGGAACCTGTTGGAAAGGCTGATCTGGAATGCTGCTTGTGTGTCCCTGTTTCTGAGCAGTCCGACGTCAGCACCTCTCATCACTCGTATTTCCCCCCATGATCTCCTGAACTTGCGGTTAATGCAGATGTGGTCAATCTGGATCTCCGTGACGTGGTTCGGGGGATCTCCATGTGGCCTTGTGGATGCGTTTGTGTGGGAAGATGCTTTCCTCCAATCACCAGCTGGTTCAGGGCGTAGAGGTCTGCAAAGCGCTCACCATTCTCGTTCACATGTCCCAGTCCGTGTGTCCCCATGATGTCCTCGTAGCCTGTGTTGTCCATTCCAATCTTGGCGTTGAAATCTCCCATCAGTATGGTTATGTCCTTTGCTCCTCTTCTGTCTATCAGTGTCTGTAGTTGCTGGTAGAAGTCATCTTTATTCTCTTCTTCCGCATCATTAGTGGGACCATAGCACTGGATGATGTTCAACCTGATTTATTTTTCTTCGTGGTAAACTTGGCTGTGATGATGCGGGAGTTGACAGGTTCCCATCCGACGAGTGCCCCCTGTGCCTCCGGTGCCAGCATCAGGGCCACACCTTAGTGTTGGGGGGCTCCATCCTCTGTGTGTCCTGAGTATAGCAGCTGTTCTCCAGATGAAAGTCTCAGCTGTCCTGACTGTAGCCACCTTGTCTCACACAGTCCTAGCACTCCGATCTTGTAGTTTTTCATCTCTCTCGCAACTGGGTGGTTTTTCCTGTTTCGTACATCGTCCTGATGTTCCGTATGGCTACTCTCGTTGTTGTCCTGGGTGTTAAAAGGGGAGTCAGCCTTGCAGCTTCGTTTCGGCTTTCACGGCACCGCGCCATAAGTCTCCTGGATGGAGACCCTTCCTTGCCCAGGTGAATGTTTTCGTTCGTTGTCGTCGATGCTTCTGTAACTGGTCTTCTTTACAGGTAGGGTTGTTAGCCCAACGCAAACCCCTTTATCCTCGGGCGAGGTGGTCCTGCCTTAGTCGCCTCTTACGACATGCATGGCAGGACAGTGGGTCTATTCTAAGCCCAACCCACAGGGCACATGAGGTGGATAGATAGGGTCTGTTGATGGCACATCTTGGCGACGTTAGACTGGAAGAAATAACGGAGAATTATAGCCGACTCAAAGAAGGCTTGTCCCGTACTTTTGCGGTTAAAACGAGTAAAGACAGGGTTTTTGGCTAAAACCCACACAAAGAACACTATATTGTGATGTTACCCTCTTTCTGGCAGAATCATGACCATCCTCCATCGAGAGAAACCAGTATCATGACAATAGTGTAAACACATGTTCCCACGTCAAAATACGATGGCGACCAAATTGAAGAATTCTACATTCAGCTTCAAACGGTCATCTAAACTGTTGAAAACGAAAGACATCCTTGTCGTCCGGCTGACTGGAACGCCAAATTGGGTAGAGATGCCGAAGAAGTCTGTGCCCCCCAGAGTTTTTGCAGACCTTACTGTAATGGGATCACCATTGATAGGGCGTTACGCCTGCAACAACTTGCCGACGATGATCTTTTTGTCCTTGCGAACACTCTCGGTGATTTAAAGCCTCTCTCTTCTATCGTTGAGGGAGGGGGGCTTTGAAAGAAGGGAACAAGAACCAAGACTGGAAGAACCACAACAGACGAGAAGAAAAAAAAAGGGAAGCAAAAAGGAAATCCTCGGGCAGTATTCTAATGATATCTGTCACCCGTAAACTGGATACCGGGATGAACAATTAACGACAACTTCAGCACACACATTCACTCAGTTTCAATACAATAAATGTGGAAGAGACCACAGGCCGTCCGTAAGAAAATAAAAGAGTACAAATTCCCGTCAAGCATTGCAATGAAAGTGGAAGAAACAATTCTTACTACTACATTTTTCACCCCCCCCCCCCCCCCCCCCCTCCCTTTTTTTTATCACTCAGGGACAGACTCTAATGTAATCTAATGGTCGTAAGTTCTTCGCGGTGTTCAAGTTGCAGTTCGGGGTCAGGAGTGTCCAACTGTCGCTTACGCAACGTCGACCAATAGCCAGTCAGACAACACAGAAAACAACGTCGACTAACAGCCAGTCGGACAACACAGAAATCAACGTCGACTAACAGCCAGTCGGACACAACAGAAAAGACAACGTCGTCGACTAACAGCCAGTCAGACACCACAGAAAACACAACGTCGACTAACAGCCACGTCAGACACACAGTAAAAACAACGTCGACCTAATAGCCAGTCAGACAACACAGAAAGACAACGTCGACAACGCCAGTCAGACAACAACGAAAACAACGTCGACTAACCAGCCATCCACAACCACAAAAGACAACGTCGACTAACAGCCAGTCAACAACACGAAAAGACAACGTCGACTAACAGCCAGTCAGACAACACAAAGACAACGTCGACTAATAGCCATTAGACAACACAGAAGACAACGTCGACTAACAGCCAGTCAGACAACACAAAAGACAGTCCCACCCTTTTAAAGAACTACCAAACTTTTTTACACGTTTATGTACAAAGTCTTTCTCTTTTGCTTTACAAAATTCACTCCGAATTTATATTTTTTTTTTCCAAATTAGACACATCAACATGTCTTAATGGACACACGCTTTCAAAGTTTGCTCCCAACTGGCACACACACGAAAATAATAGTGTCCCATAAATCAAGTTGGCCTTTACCTCACTGACCTATAACCATTTTTCCTTTTCTTTGCGACCTCCCATCAGCGTACAAACAGACCACAATTGTACGTGCCCCTTCACAAAAAGACCTATA
>JADBJO010032481.1:5000-15635 GCA_016801955.1 Conus betulinus
ATGTTTTACAGCACAGTGTCCAAATTCCCTTTGACACTGAAGGTACACAAAAGTGTTTACGGCATAGTGTCCAAATTCCCTTTGACACTGAAGGTAACAAAAATGTTTACAGCATAGTGTCCAAATTCCCTTTGACACTGAAGGTAACAATAAATGTTTACAGCATAGTGTCCAAATTCCCTTTGACACTGAAGGTAACAATATATAATGTGTACAGCATAGTGTCCAAATTCCCTTTGACACTGAAGGTAACAATAAATGTTTTCAGCATAGTGCCCTAATTCTCTTTAGCACTGAAGCTGCCTATAACTGTTTTCAGCATAGTGTCCAAATTCTTTTTGGCATTGAAGGTAATTATAAACTTTTTAGCATAGTGTCCAAGTTCTTTTTGGCATTGAAGGTAATTATATACGTTTTCAGCATAGTGTCCAATTCCCTTTGGCACTGAAAGTAACAATAAATGTTAACAGCAATGTGTCCAATTTCTCTTGGCATTGAAGGTAACTGTAAATGTTTACAGCATAGTGTCCAAATTCCCTCTAGCATCGAAGGTAACTATAGAACGAATGAAAGTACCGACCTTATAATGCTACAGGGAAAAATTCTATGCATACAAGTGCGTAATAGGTAAAAACAAAACAGTCATTATAAACAGTTTACAGAAATAAGACTTGGGTATGAGATCGAAAAAGACACTTCTAACCTGAATATGAAATCCTTTGATTTTGAAAAGAAATGGTATTCTGGACCCCAATTTATCAGGAGTTTAATCAATATCGCGTGCATTTTTAAATCCAGCTATGAGAGAACGTATCTATACAAAGCATCCACCGATCGTCATCTTGTCCATTTCATCCAAACAATGCTTGTTATCAGTTTGATTTCCATTAAAACTTACAGTACCTACTTTCTGACAAAAGCATCACCAATCGTCATATTAATCCGAACAACGATTGTTATCATCTGATTTCCCATCCACGTTTATTTTATTGCTACTATTGTACAAGGATGTAATGCCTATTTTTTTGCTTTAGGTTTACAGGGGAAATCAGCAAGGTTGGGCACGACACCACGTGCCAACACCGGCCGCGCGCGCGCGCGCGCGCGCGCTCACACACTACACACACAAACACACACAACACACACGCGGCACACACATCACACACCACACACAGCCAGCACGCACGCGCGCGCGCACGCACGCACGCACTCACACACACACACACACACACACACACACACACACACCACATACAACACGCCACACGCGGGCAGGAGCGCGCGAGGCGGAGAGAGAGAGAGATAGAGAGAGGAGAGAGAGAGAGAGAGAGCAGACGCATTTAGCAAAACAGGCTGAAGAACAGGAACGATAACTCCTTGCGACGGAGAACGGACAGGAAATGAGTCCGCCGGGAAACAAACGACTTCCAGGGCTCACCTTGACTTCACAGGTAATAAGACACTGCACCTCTCCAATGGCCACACACACGTCGATACTTTTCCTAATCCAATCTGGCACGGGATAGCTGTTCTACGATGGCTTTGTTCAAGGAAATATAGCGGAGGAGATATGAGAGAGAGAGAAAGAGAAGGAGAGAGAGAGAGAGATGGAGAGAGAGGGGGGAGAGAGAGGGGGGAGAGGGTGAGAGAGAGAAGGAGGAAGAAAGGAGAGAATGTGTGTGAGAGAGGAGGGGGAGAGAGAGAAAGAGGGGGAGAGATGGAATAGAAAGAGAGACGATGGGAGAAGTGGAAGAGAGAGAGAGGAAAGAAGGGGAGGAAGACAGTGTGTGTGTGTGTGAGAGAGAGAGAGAGGAGAGAGAGAGAGAGACGGAGGAGAGAGAGAGAGAGAGAAGAGAGAGAGTTTTTTCTGTTGTGTGACCGGTGAAGACGGCCATTTGATGCATTGGAAAGGTGCTCTTTGGATCGGTGTACATATCTGAAGCTGACACAAACCATGGAACGAATCCCCAACCATAGCACAGAGAAGTTTCAAACAGAGTGACTGAGGGCGGAAAATGAAGCAAAATGTAGAAGAAGAGAGGGGGGTAGTTTACCCCAAGGACATAGACAAACAAATTACAGGACAAGACACAATGCATTTCGACCTCTTGGGTCTTCTTCAGGCAAAAAAACAAACAACAATCAGGACTTAACTCTCATGCTGGGCACACTGGTAAAAATAAAATGGCTTATCACAGAGAGACAAGAGGTGATGGATGGAACATCTGGGCATGGCTACTGCCCTGTGTTCCTGTCTCCCGGAAAATGTCAGCAGAGCTCTTTCATAAATGGACTAGGTAGTTAAGAAGAGAAGAGAAGAGAGAGAGACACAGACAGACAGGACAGACAGACAGACAGAAGGACAGACAGGACAGACTGACAGACAGACAGACGACAGAGGTTGTTGAGGGTCCAGACTGAATTCCCTTTCACTTCCCAATACAATGATAAATATAAACAAATAAATACAGACATGCATTGCTAAATAAGCCTTGAAACGCATGTCCTGAGACACACACACCCACCTTTTTTTTCTCTGAAGAAGTCAAATAACTCTCTTCAAACCTCCCGCCCCTCCTCCTATTTCCCCCCCCCCCACCCCCCCCTCCCCCCAACCTCCCTTTCTCTTACTGCCCCCATTCTTGTTCAGTTAAGAAGCAATGATGTGTTGAAACGAGCACCCAACCAAAAATGACGTCACCATCCTTCTGCTGGATATTGTAGGCAAAACTGCGAGTATGCCCCTCCAGCCGACCCTCTCCTCCAGAACCACCAGCCCCCACATCCCCTTTGTTGCTCAACGCTCCAATCACTTGGCGATCGTGCGGTTGAAATTTCTTTTATTTTCTTGTCTTTTTTGCGTTATTGAGCGGTCATTCCCTTCTACTCCCCCCCCCCTCCCCCTCAGCCCCTACCCCCTCAGCCGATACCCCCCCCTCTCCCTCCCCCCCCCCCCATGCCATCGTCCTTGCTTCCACTCTACCTTCCTTCGCCACGCTCATTAGGTTTTTATTTGATGGGTGTTGATGGGGGGGGGGGGGGGGGGGGGAGGGTTTATGCAGCAGTGTAGTCAGCAGTATGTAGACATGTACGAATACGATCCCAGACCCACGCATGCTGCGAGATGGAATTGCTCCCCATTGTTTTTTTTCTGGAGCTTCCGCGGTGTTGCAATTTCTCTTCCCTTTCCTCTCAACCTCTCTCAAACCAGCCCTCTGTTTCTTTTGTTCTTTTTTCTGTTTTTCAAATTTCTGTTACCCCCCCCCCCCCCCTGGAATCGGCTTCTATGGTGTCTTCCCATCGCATCTTCCTTCGCCGTTTCATTCGCGGTTTTTATTTGGTGTGTGTGGGGTGTGGTTTGTTTTTTTTGGTAAGGACAGTGAAAGTAGCAGTCTGGTAGATTATTTCGTAATAGTTTTCCCCAGACTTTTTTTTTTTGCTGCTGTTTTTTGTTTTGATTTTGCTCCCCTCTTCTGGAGCTTCCGTGTTTGTTTTTTTGTTCCTTTTTGTTTTTGTTCTCAAACTCTCTTAACTCCGCTTCCGTCTTATTTTCCTCCTTCTTCTTCTTTTTTCAAATTTCGTATAAAAGTCGTCTGACGGTAAGCCTCTTGTCTGCCTTGTTATTTAATGTCCTTCGCTTCGTTCGCTCTTTTCGTCTTCGTTTCGGTCTTCTTCCTTCTTCGTCTTCTCTTCTTGCCTTCTCCCTTCTTCGTTACTTCTTCTTCTCCTACCTGTACTCCTTTGTTGTCTCTCTTTCCTCCTCGCCTGCCTCTCGCCTCCTCTCTCTGTCCTCTTTCTTCTGGTCTTCGTGCGTCCTTTTCGTCTTGCTGTGTCTTCTTCTTCTCTTCTCTTTCGTCTTTTGCGGTCTTCTTCTGTCTTTCTTTCGCTCCGCGTCGTCTTCTCCTCTTCTGCGTCGCTGGCTCCTGCGGTTTGCTGCGGCGTGTCGTTCCTTCTCGTTGCCTCCTTCCGCGTCTCTTCGTGCCGGTGCTCAGGTTCCTTCTCTCTTCTTCTTCGTATCTCTTCTTCTGCTTCTCCTGTCGCCTTCTTGCTTAGCTTAAGTTGTCTCCTGTTTTGGTTGTACTTCTTGTCTGGAAAGTTGTGTTCTTTCTTTCTGCGCGACTCCCTTGTTCTGCATTTTTTCTGCTTGCACTTTTCCAATAGCTGTGACAAGGCTTCTTCTGATCGTCCTTGCATTTCTTGCTAGACCCGTTCGGGCGGGAGACCGCTGCTTTCGGCTCCCCCAACGCGTCTTTCGTCTTCCTTCGTCGGTCCTCGGCCTTTATTCTTTGTCGCTCTGGTCTTTGTCTTCGACTTTTCTCTTTTCTTTTGTTTCTTCTTTCTTTTTAAAGTCTTTTTGTGTTGCATAACTATCACCTGTTCGATTCACTGACCGTTAATGTGTTTCTTCCCACGTCTGATACTGGAAATTTTTCATTCTCTCTCCTTCTCTCCTCTCGTGTCTCCTCCGTTGCAAGTTCCCCAATGCCAAAACAAATCCTCCCGTAGCTCGCCATCACCCTCGTCCCTCGTCCTAAGACCACTCAAACAACAACAAGACATCTCCCGTCCAGTCTACCTCCCTCCTCTTCTCTTCTCTCGTGCCTGGTTTCTCCTGTGTGTGTTGTTTTGCGTACGTGTAACGTGTTTGTCACCTGGTGTGTGTGACCGTGTGTGTGTTGTCCACGTCTGTGTGTGGTGTGTGTGTGTGGTGTGTGTCGTTGTCTGCGTGCCATTTGTGTGTGTCTGGTTGTGTTGTGTCGGCGGTGTGTCCAGTGTGTGTGTCGTTTATGTGTGTGTGTGATGTGAGCGTGCGTTGTCGGTGGTGCGTGTGTGTGTTGTGAGTGTGTGGTGTGTGTGTGTTGTGTGTGTGTGAGCGTGGTCGCGCGCGCACGCACAAAAACGTACCGAACGGATTTTGTTATGTTAGGACTAAGGAGAATCAATCTTCTGTTTTTGATTATGGTAGAGGGACAAGGGTGGTTACTTCCTCGATATTGTGTTTTAAGTGCGCCAGTCTAGCTAGCAGTTTAAGGGATTCTGTCTTTCCAAGCCCCAATCCTTCGCCATAAGACATTGGAGCAGGGGAGCTGTGAGCTTATCAGCTTTTGAGCTCTGGAAACAGCTCTCGCCTCCTGGTAAGAAAGGCGGCAGAATGTCCGAAAGGAAATGGCACAAGGAGCTGAAAACAAGTCCATTCACACACACACACACACACACACACACACACACACACACAACCACGCACACCCACACACACACACCCACACACACACACACACCACGTATAAATTATATATATAATATATATATATATCCGATATATAGATTATATATATCGTTCACGTATGTAGATTAAAAATGGAGATTTAAAACCTAACAAAGATTGTTTTCGAGCTATTGCTCCTTCGTCAGGGTATTATGTATATACTTAACAAAATAATTTCGCTCCCTTTGGTTGAGATTTTAGCGGTGGTGTTTACCGCTCTATATTATTTGTGCAGGTATGATTGTATTATACTTTTAAACTTAATTCGCTGCCTTTTTGGGTTGAGCTTTTTAGAGTTTTTTTCATTAAACCCCGGCTCTCTAATTTATTTGTGATATATATATATATATATATATATCATTATATTATATATTGAGAGAGATGACATATAGTTACAGGTACGGTAGGTAGGTGATTTGTGTATGTGTGTGTGTATAGTTGTGTACACACACACACACACAGCAACACACACACACACAACACACACACACACACCACAACACACACACACAAGAAAAAAAATACTTTGAAGGAACACACAATATAGATATATATATATAGTAAACATGTGAGAGAGAACGACAGACAGACAGACAGAAAGCATGATATTTAATCCTTCGACGTGGATTAAAGTCCACTGACCTCTGTCTGGAGGGCAGAACCTTTTGTTTCCCATGGCTGTAGGCGAATTTCGTCCCCTAGTTGATTCTCATCAGTAACCACGGCACTGACAGTAATAGTTCACCCAGAGACGTATCACATCTGAGTCTGTGGTATGTTCACCCGCCAAGGGAGAAAACTTCGAGACGTTAACTGGGTTGGGGTTACGACAGACAACGTAGTACCGGAGAAACAAGGAATTCCATGTCGGCGTTATTGGAGCTGAGCCCTTTTCAGTCTTGTCACAACACACAAAACAAAGTCTGACTATCAAAGCAAAGCTAGAGCGTGCTGGAATGCCGAATAGTCTTCTTGATGTACCACTTTCAGTTTAATAATATGAAGAGGGGGTTGGGGAGATGAAACAAAAACAAAAAATGGCGCTACAATAAAAAACACGAAGATTTGTGGCATGTTTAAATAGACATTACAGACCAGTGTCCATTCAGTAAAGTGTTGACAAACTCACTTCTGGGTCGTCACATCACAGGAGATTAAAGTGGGCGTACCAGCCCTGTATGTGATTCGATCGATCTAGATGTTCGCCTCCCCCCCTCTCTCTCTCTCTCTCTCTCTCTCTCTCTCTCTCTCTCTCTCTCTCTTCTCTCTCTCTCTCTCTCTCTGTCTCTACCCTGAGCACGCGCGCACGTACATGCACGTGCGCACTTTCTTTTCAAAACAATGAAAACGAACAAAATCATATGGAAATCTGACACACTACATCTTTAATGAACTAGCCCCTAATTTCAAATTTGAACGCAAAACCATACAATTAAAAAAAATCGATCAGTGTAGATTGAATATGAATACTGAAATAAAATAGTCGCATGCATGAACACTATCGGGGTTACATTCAGTCAACAAACTGTCAGCCAATTTAAACGTTTTCTGACTACGTCAGACACCAATGTTCTCTCCTCCTACTATTACATTGGATCGAGGCAGGGTCAAATAAACCATTGTAGATTACGCTTAGGAATGAGTAACATTAATCACGACTTTACACAACAGACATCTACTGGCTGATCCAAAATGTGCGTGTGGTCATCACACAGAAAAACACAGAGCATTACCTGTTAGATTGTTCAACTACATACAGATAAGAACGAATACGATATTCACTCTCAATCTTAACAGTATTGATACTCACACACTTCTTCTTGGTGACCAATCATTAACCAGGGAAGAAAACGAAAGAATTTTCAAAATTGTTTACCAGTTTATCGCCCAAAGTAAACGTTTTTAATATTATAGCGAATTAGTTGCTTTCCTCATCTTCCTGTTCTTCTTCAGGCACTTGTTCTTTCTGATCTTGTTCATCTCCTTATGCTTGTTCATCTTCTTGTTTTTCTTCTTCCTTTTCTTCTTCTTCCCCTCGACGTTGCTGCCAGGTTGGCCCTCGGATGGCTGTGTATGGTTGTTTAGTACTCCCTCAGTTTGTGACTTTGCATTAGACCCACTGCGACACAGGGCTGGGCTCTTTGGTGTTTGGGAGACGGACGCACTCTCTCTCTCTCTCTCTCTCTCTCTCTCTCTCTCTCTCTCTCTCTCTCTCTCTCTCAAATTTGTGTAAGTTCGGTGCATGGGGAATCATGGTATTTGTTGTGTAGATTGCCTGTTTGCATTGCTGTTAGACTCTACTGATCTGTTCTATCTTCTTTCCTGTCTTTTAATTTAAACTAAGATTTCTACAAATTTCCCCAATTTGATATTCAGCATTTTTCTTTCTGTCTTACGTGTCAGTGTTGATTATGCAATCCGCCGATGTGTTTTTTTGTTGTTAAATTTCCAGGTAGAGCGCGGACTCGTGATCCTGGTGATCTGGGGTTGCGGATTCGAATCTCCACCAGGCCGTTTCGGTAACGGGGATTTTTTTTGTTTCCCTCGGGGTCAACATTCGTTCAGGACTCTGTCCCCCGGAGTCCATATGAGACTACGAACCGAGGTTCCGTCTGTGACCGTGTGCCTAATATGTTGCTCACTCGGTAAAATCCATCCACCAACTTGTGGAAGGGAAGGCCAGTTTTAGCTGTTTATAATTTGTTTTAGATAAATGACTAATAATGATGATGATTTAAGGACAGACGAAGAACGAAGACTGACTTTAATTAAAATGGATACGGTGTTTGTTTTTAATGATAATGGTGGGGCATATTAAAGAGTGGGGAATTTTCAGCCGGTGTTTCATGCCACTACTCCGTCACAAAGACTTTGTACATACAAGTACATGCAGCCAAGTTGAAGGGTTTGGGGGGGAGAGAGAAGGTTAGGGGAAGATAGAGTGGGGAGGAGGTGGGAGGAGGTAATGACCTTGGAACGTGATTTAGAAAAACGGAACCTGTCTTGACCATTCAAAAAAGATTAAGGTGTTCGTGCATTTTTGCAAAGAGAAAAGAGGCCGAAGCCCCAATGTGTTTTTGTTTGAATACCCCCGTCCCCCCCCCACTTCACATTTTTTTTTTTCCAAACCCCGTTCCTCTTTTTTATTTTTGTTTCCCACCCCTTTTGTTAGAAGACCAACGTTTGTTTTTTCCACTCAATCCAGAGAAGGTAATCACCCTAAGTCGAAAACAATCAAAGAATAGATAGCTTACAAAAAGCAAATCCCCTAGATCCTTAACAAAAGAAATTGTTTAAACAATAAGCAGCTTTTTGGGTCTCCCCGAAAAACAAGAAGCCGATTTTGGGTTTTTTTTTTTGTTTTTTTTTTTATAAACCTGCAAAGCCCCCAGAACTAACAAAAAACCCAGAAGAAGAAGCAACGTAACAACTTTTTAAGGACAAAAAACATGCGAACACCAATGCGGAGCCAAAAAAACCAAGAAACCCCAAACAACATCAAACAACAAAAAAAAACTTAAAAAATTGTTTCGTAAAAACGTGTGTATATACCAAAATATTTTCTGATTAAAAATTCTCGGTTCCATTTGGACATGTTAGACAGTTTAACCAAACGTCTGCCCCTCATGCGATTGGTTTGGGAAGTTTTGTTACTTTAAAAAGGTACTTATCGTCCCCGAGCTAGATCATCTACAAGAAAAAACCTTTTTTGTTTGTCTTTTTTGCCACGAGCGGGTTTCACAGAATCACTCCTGCCCGGGTTTTAACGGTTTTTTTTTTTTTGTTTTTTTTAAAATCCCATCAGACTTTCATTGCCTTCCTAGCCCATTGTCCCCTTGGAAAAAAGAAAAGAACCGTTCATGAATTGTTGTGTTTCCACACTGCAAATTGAAAAATGGAACTGTAAATGTTCCACTATGTAAAACCTCCTGCATCCCTTCCACTTTTGGAGAAAAACCTGTGGTTAATCCAGACAGGATTCCTTTCCACAACGACTTTCTGAAAGGGAATCAATGGGGTTGAAAAAAAGACAAGGGGAAAAATTGACAGTCAGTGTGGAAAATCATAAACAAAACTGACTGGCTAAAAAAGCCTAAAAGAAAACTTTGGAAAATGCAAAGTAACACCGGAGCAACAGGAAGAGAGACGGCAAAGAAAATCCACGAACGGGGCCACCTGTTAGACACACACAGTGTCACCTGTCCACTATTTCAGTAAGTCAAAAATGGTAAGCAGTTGTTTTTAGTGACACCTGTTTGCGTAGGCATTAACATCGAAATTAAAACAACAATAGTCACATCTAAAAGCGATCTCTCAGCTTTTGGTTACCCCCAAGGTGCTACATGAACCCCAAAGACCGATGTAATTCAAAAAATGAAGTTTGTGTTATTTCCCTCTCAGAACAAAGAATTCGCACACTCCAGTTGTGTCCCTTTGATTTAGTGTCTAACTCTTGACTGGGGCACGGATTTCGCAAGTAATTTTTGTGTTCACGCAGGTGTTAGGTCGTGTGTAGTGCGGCACAGTACATACCCGCCCCGCCAGCGCACGCACGTTGCTGCGCGCGCGCGCGCTCGCCGCGCGCGTGTCGTGTGTGTGTGTGTGGTGTGTGGTGTGTGTGTGGGTTCGTGCGTGCAGCGCGGCAGGGCATGTGTGGATGGTTGTGTGTGTGTGCGGGGTGCGTGATGTGTGTGTGCGTGCGTGTGGGTGCAATGAGTGCATAGATGATTTTGCCGTGTGCACATTGGTTTGTAATGTTGTTATTTCTGATGTTGTTGCTTACCCCTCAAAATGCTGCGTGTTAGTTGTTCATACCGCGAGGTGAGTTAAAGCTATGCCATGTAGCGCTTGTAAATTTGTTGCGGGTAATGTGGCATTTTTCCGTCCAGTTCACCTGCCGTTCCCACGTTTTGGTTTGGTCAGGAAAAGAACGCGTTTTGGTTAGATTGTTCGTTCATTTATTCCTAAATAAACTTTTGAGTGGAGTGCGTGCGGTGCGCGCGGAGCGCTGTGTGTTGTGTTGTTGTGTGTGTGTGCGCGCACCGAACGGTTGTGTGTGTGTGTGTGTGTGTGTGTGTGGTTGTGTGTGTGTGTGTGTGTTGTGTGTGCGTGCGTGCGGGTGGTGGTGTATGTGTGTGGGGTGGGGTGGTGTGGGTGGGGTTTTTTTGGTTGGTGTTCGGGGTTTGGCGGGGTGCAATGTGTTTGGGTGCGTGGCGTGTGTGTGCAATGAGTTTCATATTAATGAAAAATTGCGTGTGGACGAAAAGCGTTGGGGTTAAATTGGATTATGAAAGTTGTACACCATCAAAATTCAAAAAAAGGCGTTGTACTCCCCCCACCTTGTTTCTGTTTTTCACTAACCGCGTGGG
>JADBJO010032482.1:0-2500 GCA_016801955.1 Conus betulinus
GCCTTCTCCACCTCCAACTGTAAAGGGGATCAGGAGCCTAGCACAGGCGTTGTGCTCACACTGACGTTACTACTGTCATACCATCAAGCAGGGGCGGGGCAGGGAGGGAAGGAGTTGGGGGAGGGACTGCAGGCGGAAATGGAAACCTAGTTCCAAGAGAAATGACTACTCCGCCGGACAAACCAATGACAAAACAAACACGACGCCTTTCCAGACCTCTTGTGTCTTGTTCCTCAGGCAACATGAAACACCATTTGGGACCATTCAACACGAAGAACGAGCAATCACTCACTTTTTTTTTTTTTTTTTTCATCATGATGGGTCCAAGAGTTACTCTACTTCTTCGTAGGCGTCGCGTTTTTGTCATGTCATTTGTTGTTTTCTTTCGTTGGGCGGCATAGTTCTTTTATTGTTTTGAATTATTTTGAAAGAAAGGGCTGATTCAATCCCACAAAGAGCGACTGCAATGAAGATATTCCTGATCAATCCCAACCGAATTACTGCCCATTGTTTTCTTGTAGGAATTACTGCCCTTTGCTTATTTTTTTCAAGGTTCCTTTCATTGTTTTTCTCGACATCGATTCACTCTGTGCGCACGAAAGAAACGCACGAAAAGGACTACAATTGGGATGAACATAACGCCGATTACATTGATTTAGAGAGAATGAGTATGGACGATAAATAGCTGAAGAGGGGAACCGGGGAGTATTGTCAAAAAGAGGAACGATTTAGTTCCGTTGAACCTACATTTTTGTTGTGGTGGTGGCTGATGTTACTGTGGCGCGGTTGCTGTTGCTGTTGTTACGTATCATTGTTCTGTGCATTCTTCGCCACGCTTCTCAGACAGACCGACAGACACACGGAGAGGACAGAAGAGGCACAGCGACGAGTAGAGACAAAAGAATGAGACATATAGAGATAGACAGAGGAAAGCAGGGATGATAAGATGTAAGGAATGACAGCACCACAACAGCAACATGAACGAAAGACATCCAGAAAAAATGAAATAAAACGAAATGAAATAAAAGAGAAAGAGATACAAAAGAAAGAAAAGCAGGGGGGGGGGGGGGGGGGGGGGGGAGGGGAGAGAAGATACAAAGAAAGACAGTAAGAAAGAAAGGGAGTAAAAGAAGACTGGAAGAGAGAAGAAAGAAGGAAAGATCGATAGATAGAAAGAAAGACAGACATCAACAACACAAAAGGAAAGAAATACACACCAAAACAAGGCCCAAGTGACACAAAGTTGCCATCCGTGTGTCTGGAGAGACAATGGTGTTTGCGCCATGGATCAGTCAGTTGTGGAGTTGCAGCGCCTGCTGTGGCTGAAGAGCCTGATCCTCGAGAGCGGCAGCCTCTGTTGCAGTTGCTGCAGGTGAAGTCTCCGTCATCAGTGTCTGTGGGTGCCGACGCCATTCTTTGCCCGTCTGCGGCGCCTCCGTTCTTCCCACTGGGCCTCTCTCCTCTGCTATGCTCTGCTTGCTTGATGCGGCCTTGATGGTGGACCGCCAGCTGACCCGGTCTGAAGCTGCTGTCTCCAGGTCTGCTGGGTTGAGGTTACCAAAGACAAACACAGAAATTTTCAATAACAACAACAACAACAAAAGTACAGAAAGAATGAAAATATAGACACGATGACGATGTTTTCAAAGAAGAGAAAAACAGATAACAAAACAAAGCAAAATTGACAAGACATAGCCCAAACACAGAAAATGTAAAAACAAAAACCATAGAATAAACATAGAAATGGTCAATGAAGTATAAAAATAATGGAAGACTGACACGAGCAAGTTTTCAAACAAAAGAACAACAAAAAACAAAACAAAAAACACAAACAAACAAAAAAAAAAAACAAAAAAAAAAGAAAGAAAGGGAGAAAGAAATATACGAGAAAACAACTCCTAAAAGGATACAAGACCTAAACTGAAAATTTGAACAGTAAAGTATAGGAGAAATAATAAAGATGGACAACGAAAAATTGAAGGTTTTCAAGAAGAAGAAGAAGAAGAAGAAGAAGAAAGAAGAAGAAGCTCAACCAGAGAATGTTTTGGTTGCTTGCTTGTTTGTTTGTTTGTTCTCCTCGTGGGCAACAACAGTGTGCTGCACTCGCCTCCCGTTGATCTCGTCTGGCCTAAATGGCAGACTACACTAACCACGTAGATCTTGTTCCGCTGGTTTTCTTCCCGAGTTTTCTTTCTCCCATCGGGAGGAGGACGACGATTATTCTGTCATAGAAATAACACCTCGGTCCAATGGGAACAGGTCGACCTCAAGCTCTCGCCCGCGCATGAATGTGTCTGTCTGTTTGTGTGTGTGTGTGTGTGTGTATGTGTTTGTGCTGGTCTGTTGGTCGGAGCCTGCAACTTGATTTCATTTGTAATTATTTCCCTTGGAAGTGAAGGGCATGGATTTAGTTCATAACGGAGCAAGAGTTACCGCACGTGTTTTGTAATTATTGTCTACCGCTTCCTGCCTCACTTCATATTTTGTTATAAGATAAAAA
>JADBJO010032483.1:0-15634 GCA_016801955.1 Conus betulinus
ACCTAGACACATTCAGATGACAAGCACAAATTTAAGAAACAAAATGACAAATGAATGAAAGAAACGGATGAGTCTAACAGTCAATATTCTTCATTCAATATCACTTCACAGTAACGATACAACAGGAGTAAGACGAAAGCAACTGGCCACAAACAACAACGTGCTAAACACGGGAGTTTAGAATTAGCAGTACAATAAGAGAGGGAACTTCAACATCATTGTCACTCACCATACCACTGACAGTATCTTATCGGTCATCACACAACAAAAAGTCCATACTTCTGTTTCTTTTCCTTTGATTAGCAGCAGGACTGACCTGCAGTCAAATGGTGATGATGATGGTTGTCAAATACAGCCAGTCCTGGGTCCATTTTCCTATGTCAGCCCTCTCCTCTCCAGCAGTCTACAGGTACCTGAGTCAGTTAGGGAAAGGTTAAGGCAGTGGAGGGGCAGGGACTGGTTCCACTTTCTGTGTGAGGCAAGGTGAACCTCAAACAGGTTTTTTGCCCCTCAGGCTGCTATCAAGCTGTGGGGCTTTTCAGCTATGAATGTCATCATGCAACAGCTAAGATGGGGCACAGAGTCAACAGAAAGTAATAATGAAGCAGTTATGCAGCAAATGATGAATACATTCAACAATGAAGCAATTATGCAGCAAATGATGAAGACATTCAACGATGAAGCAGTTTATGCAGTAAATGATGAAGACATTCAACAATGAAGCAGTTATGCAGTAAATGATGAAGACATTCAACAATGAAGCAGTTATGCAGTAAATGATGAAGACATTCAACAATGAAGCAATCATGCAGTAAATGATGAAGACATTCAACAATGAAGCAATCATGCAGTAAATGATGAATACATTCCACAATGAATTAATTATGCAGTAAATGAGGTACACATTCAACAATGAAGCAATCATGCAGTAAATGAAGAATACATTCCACACTGAAGCAATTATGCAATAAATGATGAATACATTCAACAATGAAGCAATTATGCAGTAAAGGAATTAAACAATGTTCAAATTTTACCAGCAGAACTGATGTTCATGATAAGAACAAATAAAAAAATTGTATATATCCTTAACCATCATACTATCTCAACAATGGTGCACATTGTGTGCGTCAGCTCAATATGTAAAGTTTAGTAAGTTGTGCATTCATGACCACATTACATGAGGCCTAAATCCAATGGTCAAGGAACTCCCATCCGTATCACTAAAAACTGAAATGCAGTCCTAAATGCTATTTTGTACGGAGATGCATTAGCAGTATAAGCCGCTTGTGCGTAAACCATCGAGTCTTAAAAGAACATAATGTTTAACAAGTATCCACTATATTAAAATACAAAAAAAAATGCAATTTGCTTTCACAAATGCTAGCAGCAGTAAGATTACACACCTGTAAAGGTTCAGATCCAATGTTGTACAATGCATACACGCATATACACTATGAAGATGTGCTCTTGTTGTACGCAACAAACAAATGTGAATTAAAACATAAAATCAATAACAAACAGTTTTCAGTTTCATCAAGGAGGCGTCACTGCGTGCGGACTAGTCCATATACGCTACACCAGCCGCCTAAGTTTTGAGACCACACTGCACATGATTTTAAGCTGATGGACAAATGAATTAACAACTAAGATGAGAGAATTGAAGAAGAGAGTCTCGTGGCTACGACTTAGCAGATGTCTGACCTACGCATTAGCCCAACACGCTGGTCAGACCTTGAGTGCCTACCTAACAACAAACAGAATTTGCAAACATGATCCTGTCACTGAAAAAACAAACAAACCTAGAACTACAGAGAAGGTGCATGTGCTCCCTGTGTCACATTTACAATCAACACAGAACCACTGTTCACAGTGACAGCTTTCAATAACAACCTCCCAAATCCTAAACGCAAGGTTTAAAGGTCAGTGCGTCACGGACAAACTGTAATGAGCTGAAGTCATGATTACAGCAGGACACACACATTTTTGTCTATTCTCAAGCTTATGCGAGCTTCATTCATAGGAAAAGAAACAAGGGCCTTCAGCTTGACAATGAAACTGTACGCAGTTGTTTCCCCTATGTTCTCTACGTGGTGTTTTGAGACATGTTAGAAGTTGCTCTTTTGCATAATACGGTGGATGAACAAATGTACTTCTCATGTCAAAAGACAATCAAACTTGTGACAGGTGAAGCACCTGTCACTGACAGGGGCTCTATGAACAGAACATCTAATCTGACAGAAAATCATCTAGCTCTTCCCAGCACATCTGCTGATAGGCTGAACATTCTCAAGTAAGCACACAGTTTTTCACTCTTCTTGTTTTAGAAATTCAGTGACAAAATATTTAAAACATTGCTGAAATTGAGAAGCACCATTCATGACAGCATTTTAAAAAGTAAACCTAAACTTATGTTTAGATTGTCTGCTTTGGTCATTTCACTGAAGCAAGTTAATCTTTTGTTCAAACATGGCCAAAATGCTGCGTCATAACGTCACAAGCTTATTTCTAATGCACTGCCACTGAGTGAAGTATAGTGCGTCTTGCACAGATGTTCACCCCAGCTTGTAACGATCCATGTTTCTTTCCCTTACCTGAGTGAACAAAGCACTCAAACTCCATTCAGATACAGAGACTGGAAAGATGGAATCAAAACATACTGACTTTTCAAAACTATCCTTTTCAACTCTTGGGAAAGTGAGCTCTCTTGGAAGGGCCCGACAATGACCCACCAGAGTTGGTCTCCATTTGTTCAAGCCTTTTCTTGGGTACATGTTGTTGTACAAGCTCAGAGTAAATTTGTCCCTCCCCCCCAAAAAAAACAACAACAAAAAAAAAAAAAACACACACACACAAAACAAAAAACAAAAAACACAGAAACACATACACACAAACACATATGAGCAAATGTCTAAAGAGAAGAGGACACCTTAGATGGGAAGGCCTTCATTGAGCTATGAAATCTCACAGTAAACACTCCTTCCCTTTACAGACTTTTCTTCCAATCAGACCATTGATCTCTTTTGTCAAACACCTCCCAACAAAGACCCCTTCTCTATGGACCATTGTTCTCTTTTGTCTCAGACCTCCCAACAACCCCTTCTCTATGGACCATTGTTCTCTTTTCTCATACACCTCCCAACAAAGACCCCTTCTCTGTGAATCATTGCTCTAGTTTGCATTGACTTCCCAATAATGACCTTCTTCTCGGTGGACTATTGTTTCATCTTTCATCTTAGCCCTCCCATCAAAGACCCCTTCCCTGTGAATCATTGCTCTTCTTTGCCTTGACTTTCCAATAATGACCTCCTTCTCGGTGGACTATTGTTCCACCTTGGACCTCCCATCAAAGACCCCTTCTCTTAGCAAATATCACTGAAGGTTTTCTGGAGGCTGTTACTGAGGGGGGTCTGCTTCAGTGTATCTGAAATTCCAGTATTTACAGGCGTTTTCATTTCATCAAAAATGACACACCACCACCAGCAAGGTTGGTGCCTTCACATTTCAGCAAACCAGGACTAGAACACCCTTCAAAATCTGGGATTCCGAATCATTCCTCTTTCCATCCTTCTCGTCCTTTCCTTCTGGGAGGGCGCTGACAGCCCTCCAATCTTAACCCAAGAAAAACATCATGTGAACGTTACCTACCAACATTTATGCAAGATAAAAACTGGCTTTTTACTACTGACTTTGATGTTTATCAGCAATGCAAAAAAAAACTGGCGAACCATTTGATCTTCATCACTTTACTACTGACTTTGATGTTTATCAGTAATTAAAAAAAACTGGCAAACCATTCGATCATCATCACTTTACTACTGACTTTGATGTTTATCAGTAATTAAAAAAAAACCTGGCAAACTATTCGGTCTTAATCACTTTATTACTGACTTTGATGTTTATAAATAAGACAAAACTGGCTAACCATTCGATCTTCATCACTTAACTACTGACTATGATGTTTATCAGTAAAGACTGTAGGCTCATTGTGTTGGGGTGGGTTAGACAGATTGGGTTGAACGTTACAACTGTTTGTCTTGTTCTCTTGACCCAGGTTACAGATTTCCCCCTGTCAAGATCACATACAACGTCCAGACTCTCCTTCCCATCTGTGGACACTGATCCCTTTCTAATGTGGCTCGGGAGGTTAGGAAGTTAACAGGTTGGGTGATCTATCATCTACACACATAGGTGGAGAAAGGTATGATTAAAAATAAAACAAGCCACAAATAAATTTTGGGAACTTGTTCTCAGTAATGAGTAAAGGAGGTTTTGGTTGCTGATGGATTCCCGAATGATCTAGCCTCCATGGACGATGGTTGGTTGTAAGGCAGATTTTCATCCAGAACAGCTGCATAACCAAAGGCAGCGTGCATGGAGGTCCCAGCATGGGGTGGGAAAAGACAGATTGTACAGCCCTCCTCCATTGTTCTACGGAGTTCACATGCGTGAAGTCCACCATGAAGCTGCAAGTAAACACACAAGTGTATGAGCGTACTTACATTCAAAGAGGCACACAAGTTAGTTGCTTTGCTCATTTTTACAAATATGCATAATCCACACATCTATCTTCCCAGCCCCCTAACTTGGTCACAAAGATACATCACTCACATCTTCTTCCCAAACCTCCAACATGATCACAATCTTTCAAATCTGTCAGAAAAAAAAAAAAAAATTCAACACAACTCTTTCCATATTCTTATTTACTACTTTCAAGGAGCAGACCAGACCACCTCACACTGAATTGCAACGGTGGGGCTTTTACTATTGCTGGTTTCTTACCAGGCATTTGAAAAAAAAGGACAACATCACAGAAAGTTCCAAAAGCAGCAATTTTACTCGCTACATTCTCAACTGTAGTTTTCATGCAAGCAGGCAAACCATCTCATACAAAATTCAAGTGATGGCACTCATTTCCTTAGTAAACCCACAAAACTGATAGTCATCATTCAGTTTGGGGTACAGCTGACCAGAGAGATTTAAAAAAAAAAAAAAAAAAAAACCGAAACAAAACCAAACCTGGTGTCTTTTTGCCATGCAACTGTCTGATAATGGATGCAGTGAGCTCCCTTGATCATGCTGTCACTGAACACATCCTGGATACACCTCAGTTTCAAGGTTTTCCCTGGGTACAGAGGCTGACTGTCTTGGGCAGCGTCAGTGACAGCACTGATACTGTATATGACTGTTACCTGGAATCTTCATGGAGTGGACCATCTCATTTTCACTGTTACCTGGTATCTTCATGGAGTGGACCATCTCATTTTCACTGTATATGACTGTTACCTGGAATCTTCATGGAGTGGACCATCTCATTTTCACTGTTACCTAGTATCTTCATGGAGTGGACCATCTCATTTTCACTGTTACCTGGTATCTTCATGGAGTGGACCATCTCATTTTCACTGTTACCTGGTATCTCCATGGAGTGGACCATCTCATTTTCACTGTTACCTGGTATCTCCATGAGTGCACCATCTCATTTTCACTGTTACCTGGAATCTTCATGGAGTGCACCATCTCATTTTCACTGTATATGACTGTTACCTGGAATCTTCATGGAGTGCACCATCTCATTTTCACTGTTACCTGGAATCTTCATGGAGTGCACCATCTCATTTTCATTGTATACGGCTGTTACCTGGTATCTTCATGGAGTGGACCATCTCAGGTTTGACCAGCAGCTCAGCAGAGGTCTCCACCAGTTTCTTGGTGGCAGCGCTGTCGCAGTTGCTGGAAAAGAGAATCACTTTTCTTTGTTTGGGGACACTGTCAGCAACCTGGTAAATTCATCTGAGGTTTCCTGATACTGACATAATTCTCTGTCTATAGTACATTTACCTACCAGTAAAAACTCACTCCTTTCAATTTCAGACTTCCTTTTTTTCCAAGCTCATTTTTTCTCTTTGTCTGTACTAGATTTACCTACCAGCAAAGCCCTCTTCCTCCCCCCCTCTTCCCCCACCTAAAAGATCCAAATTTCAAGGATTACTGGACACCTATCCCATGAGGTTTCAATATCTTACTCCTTACTGTCAAGGATGTCAGGTTCTGCAGCACATTATCCCCTTCCTCCCCCATCCCCCCTCTTTTGCATGTGTGTGTGTGTGTGTGTGTGTGTGTGTGTGTGTGTGTGTGTGTGTGTGTGTCTGTGTGTGTGTGTCTGTGTGTTTTTGTTTTGGGTTTTTTTTGTGTGTTTTTTTTGTGGCTGCAAGGATTCAGTCTGGTTTAAAAGTATGCAAAATAAAGGTGATACTTACTGGATGTACTCTTTTTCCGTACGCCACATCTCGTACAGAGAAAACGACTTTGAATCCCGTACATCAATGACACACTTATGCTGAAACATGAACACTCAAAAACTTCAACCAACTTATTTAAAAAAAAAATGTTTATAGCTTCACATTAAAAGATATAAACACTACAGTTCTTAAATGTTAAAGAAACATAAAAAAGTTTATTGTGAGCCTGACGCTAAGAATACAATTACACATGAACAAAATTTCTTTTGTCTTGACAGAGGGACAATCCACATTTCATCCTGATTACTTTGCAAAACAAGGTTGTAAATGCTTATGAAGTCAAATGGCACAAGTATCCAGCAAGCAAAGGTGACAAGTCTGAAGTTAAAACCACTTGCGGACTGTGTATTTCACTCCTCTTCACCATGTAATAAATGAAAACCTCATTCCTAAGTAGCGACTAGGGCTCCATCTTCCATCAAATCCCAGACACTGTCAATATAAAACAGGCTATGAGGTTTTAATACTCAACTTTTATAGCTGCGTATGTACATGCACACATACTGCGTTTTGCCAGCACACACTGCTCATCAGACTGCGTATCTGGTCTGTCAGCGCTAAATGAAAACATATTGGGGGAAGAAAAAAAAAATCCAATTTCCCTCGGCAACAACTATGTCAGTAAGCCAGGCCTGCTGGTTGAACACATTTCATAATGGTAAAATGAACACACACGTATCCGTGCTCTTACACACACCTGCACACCCTCCCCCACCAACCATGTCATCTGACCAGAAACAACAGAGAAAGGCCATCTCACTTGAGGCAGCCATGGAAGCCCTGTGTGACGTCGACATAGCTTCTCAACACCCCGCGGAACTCGTCTACATTGGCCTCCTTCACCTGAAACTCTCTCTGTACCAGCAACACCTGCCCACACATTACACGCATGATGGGCCACACAGTGCAGCTGTAGTGTACCACAGTAAAGGGGACCAGTGTGGTCTATCATTTTGTGTCTCCTGTAATGCTCAAACCTGCTGTCGAGTCCGAGTACACATCTAAACACCACACACGCACATGTTAAATTCAGAGTGGTCTATAAGTTGTCAAATCCTCTCTTTGCTTACTGCACTCATCTTCAAAATCACCTGTTCCATTTTTTTTTACGGTATTCACTTTCAAAATCATCTTTCTGTTTACTACATTGATTCTTCAGTGTCTACAATTTTCTTTTTTTTCTCTGGTACCCGCGCCAAGGAAATTCAAATCAGTATACACACACATTTGGTTAACATAACTAAACTGCCTTAAAACGAAACACAGCACACGCACACACACACACACACACACACACACACACACATGCACGCACACACGCACACATGCACACACACGCACACGCGCACACACACACACACACACACACAAAGCTGTTAAGAAGTTCATAGCCGCTCTGAACCACCGTAGACCTTCACTTTTGGCTTCATTCACTGTTCGTGGTCAACCAGGGGCACCACAGAATTCAATGCATGTAGGAGAGTCTTGACATGAAACCTGACAGCTCAGAATTCCTGTGTGGGAGGAAGACTGCACCAAATCACTTCTCCCTTATCTCCCTTTGCTATCAGAGGGCATTGTGATGGGGATGTCAGCCATCAACTTCACTATTTGATCCTGTTTTCCCCACAAGAACTGAAAGGACACCACTCCATGTTTAACTTACCAGCTGCTCCTCTCCCTCCACAACTTCTTCATCCCGGAAATTGTGCAAGTTGACCTGAAAGCAGAAACCAACAGTGTGAGTTGACCTGAAAGCAGAAACCAAATGAAAGTGCAAGTTGACCTGAAAGCAGAAACCAACAGTGCAAGTTGACCTGAAAGCAGAAACCAACTGCAAGTTGACCTGAAAGCAGAAATCAACAGTGCAAGTTGACCTGAAAGCAGAAAAACAACAGTGCAAGTTGACCTGAAAGCAGAAACAAACAGTGCGAGTTGACCTGAAAGCAGAAAAACAGTGACCGAAAGTTGAAACAACAGTGCGAGTTGACCTGAAAGCAGAAACAAACATGTGAGTTGACAGTGCGAGCTGACTTGAAAGCAGAAACAAACAGTGCGAGTTGACAGTGCAAGTTGACCTGAAAACAGAAACAAACAGTGCGAGTTGACCTCAAAAGCAGAAACAAACGTGTGAGTTGACAGTGCGAGTTGACTTGAAAGCAGAAACCAACAGTGCGAGTTGACCTGAAAGCAGAAACCAACAGTGCAAGTTGACCTGAAAGCAGAAACAAAACAGTGCAAGTTGACATGAAAGCAGAAACAAACAGTGCAAGCTGACCTGAGAGCAGAAACCAACAGTGTGAGTTGACCTGAAAGCAGAAACCAAACAGTGCAAGTTGACCTGAAAGCAGAAACCAACAGTGCGAGTTGACCTGAAAGCAGAAACAAACAGTGCCTGAAAACAGAAACCAACCATGCAGTTGACCTGAAAGCAGAAACAAACAGTGCCTGAAAACAGAAACCAACAGTGCAAGTTGACCTGAAAGCAGAAACCAACTGTGCAAATTGACCTGAAAAGCAGAAACAAACAGTGCCTGAAAACAGAAACCAACAGTGCAAGTTGACCTGAAAGCAGAAACCAACAGTGCAAGTTGACCTGAAAAAGCAGAAACAAACAGTGAGATAGTCATGCCATGCACAGCACACACCAACCACTAAGGCCACATCTGAGCTGGGAAGACATGCAGAGGAATCAAAACTGGGTCAAAGTCAAAGTCAAAGTCACTTTATTATCCCCCCAAACACCAGAAACTAAGAGCAGGTGCAACAGTTAAAACATATGCAACAGGGGACAGTACATGAAATAATAATCAATGAACAGTTCTCTGAAACAAAATGACCTTGTTCTGCACCCACATCACTCAACCTGCATACATGTATCCCAAGATCTTTGACAACATTCTGACGTTAGCATTCTATATCTAAAAGAATACTAAACATTTAAGATTAAACAATTACTTACTTACTTACTTAATCCTCTTCATCCCGCAACCCGAGACATAAGGCGCCAACAAACTCCCCCCAGCCCTCAGATTAAAACATACAACAGAGTTACAGTAACATTTAGTAAACATACAAGATACACAAGACAAAACAGCTAAAAAATCCTAATAGCTTTAAGATCCCGAGTGTGTTTTATATTGTTTAAATATTCGATGTAACAGCCATAGACTTATGACTGAGGTTGGAAGAAGATTTGGACTTGCACATGAGTTTGCAGAGAATGTGGTGAACTAGAGACTAGAGACAAGTTTCCCTATGTTCTGCAATGCCCCAAATATCCAGACTGAAAAGCAAAATTTATACCTTGAGAATACAGTGATGTTAAATCAGCTTGTAGCTTTTGCAGTGTATTGTCTGATGGAATGAATTTTTTTTTTTTTTTTTTTTTTTTTTTTTTTTTTTTTTTTTCTATGACAATAGCGTGGCAAAGATTTATTTCTGCAGGCACACAATTTTGCATCGCCCTCATTACGACAATGGCTTAGGAAAGATTTGTTCCGTTTTCATCTTTATTTTTTTTTTCTCCCTTTTTTTTTTTTTTCTTCTCTATTTTTTTTTCTTTTTTTTTTTTTTTAATTCAAACAAGTCCACACAGTACAAAACATTAGAATATGAAATAAAAAAGAAAGAAAAGAAAAAAAAAAGGCACAGATCCAAACATACGATAGAAAAAGAGGAAATCAACATATTGAACACAGTTACAATACTATTCTACATTTTTAAGGCACGGTTACCGCCTCTCCACGTAGGAGAGAGAGAGAGAGAGAGAGAGAGAGAGAGAGAGAGAGAGAGAGAGCACATGAGGCAAGCTTAGTACATTATGAAATTTTACATATTTGTCTTTGTTTTCTTTATGCATATACATGTATACCTTCACACACATGCACACACACACACATACACACACACACACACACACACACACACATACACATATATATATATATATATATATATATATATATATATATATATATATATATATATATACATATATACATATACACACATACACATACATACATACACATACATACGTGCACGTACACATGCACATACATACACATACATATATACACACCTATGCATATACATACACATATATGAGGTTCTGTATTGTATCCAAAGGGGCTTTTTTTTTAGGCGGTGCAAACAGTTTTAGGGTACTATAATCGTACTTGTGCTCGTATAATGTACAATTTCATATATCATTCGTAACTCAATCTGAGCCTGCTAACATCGGCGTATATGGGTGCCATTTGGAAAGGAAATCGTATATACAAAGTTTTTTCGAGCAATGTATTCTTCAGTTTTATATCTGTATTTTAGCTTATTAAGAAATACTTGCAGTCTGGGTGATTTCTGTTCTGTTCTATACACCGATATAAATAGTGTTTTGCAAATAATACGATAAAATAAAATACATGATCTATATGTATATCTTTATCAAATCCAACGATGGCTAATGGTTCACTTACCTGCAAATTAAATGTACATGTACATTTTTCATTCATCAAAACCACCAGCGTTTCCCAAAAACGTTGTATGACCGTACAATACCAGAACATATGTGTGATACTGTCCTTAACAGAGGTACAGAAAGTACAAACATCGCTGTTCAATACACCCATTTTTTTCAGCACAACATTAGTACCAAGACATCTGTGTATTATTCGTAATTGTAACCATTTCATTTGTATGTCAGAAATTTTACTCAGATAAAGAAAACAGTTTTTTTCCAGTCATTTTCAACGTTTAGTTTTATATCCCAGTTGGTACAGATTTTCGGGTGTGTATTATTATCTATAAAATGTCATAATATAATCTTGACCCTTTACAAACTGACGTTAACTTTTTGTAACATACATGCATATTTAAACATCATTTGTGTATTTTCAACTTTGATTTTTTTTTTTTTTTTTTTGTATATATTCAATTATAGCTGCTTTAATACCAGAAAAAGTGACAAAATTAATGTTTACATCATACTTTTGTTTTAAATTGTTCGTAAGAAATAAACTGGCCATTGTCAAGCAAAAAATGAGCAATGCAATATATGCCCTTGTTGATCCATGCTTTTCCCCAAAATAGTCTTTTTTTTTTTTTTTTTTTCCCAACTTGTATTCTGTTTGTATAAAAGACTGGTTCCGCAAGGAGTTCATAAGACGTCTCACTGTTAACTTTGTAGAAAAATTGTTTGTAAGCCATAAATACCTCTGTCCAAAATACATTTGATTTACAGAAGAAAGAAATTTATTTCTGGTCCATATTTCTCAATATCGCTTAAAAGTGGAAAGTTAGATGTTGTAATAGTTTTCCATTTGTGGTGTGTAGTCTGACTTTTTTGCAGCCACGTCAATTTTTAGGGAAGCAGCAAACGTTTTTAATTCTGGTAGTCCAAGACCACCGTTTTGGATACTTTTGTGAGCAGTTTTTTCTATTTATTTTGTCTGGCTTTTTATTCCACACAAATTTGTAACAGTAATTTTGTAAAGTCTGAAAAAAAGTGTCAGGTGGGTTAGGTAGTAATATCCACAAATGGATGAGTTTGATAAATAAGCGATTTTAAAAAACTGCCCACTCTGCCCAAAGGGGTTAGTTGTCTTCTCACCCAAACCTTAAACAAATGTTTCACGTCCGCTAATTTTTCAGAATAATAATATCTCTACACAGTTTTGCAAATCGTTGGTAAACCAGATTCCAAGAATTTTGAAATTTTGTGTGGGTTCCACTCCATACTAAATGGTCCATGTAACGAACAGCAGAATTTTTACAGCTCCCCAACCAAACAGCACTAGTTTTTCCAGGATTCATATATAACCCCGATATTCGACCAAACATTTCCAATACGTTTATACATGTTTCAAATGATTTTCTGTCGTCGCCTAAAAAGAAATTCCGTGTCATCTGCATACTGAGAAAGTTTATGTTCGACTGTATCTATAACTATTCCACGTATGTTTTTTTCATTTTTTTCCCGAATCATTAATGCTAGAATTTCAACACATAATAGAATAGATATGGCGATAGTGGATCACCTTGTCTGCATCCGCGGTCTATCTCAAACCAACTAGAAACTTGACCATTAACAAGGACACATGAGTTAATATTTTTATAGAATGTTTCAATCCATTTGCAGAAGCCCTGTTGAAAACCAAACGCTTTCAATACTTTAAACATAAAATCCCAGCTCACTGAATCGAATGCTTTCTCAAAGTCAATGTTTAATAAAAGCCCTGGTAGTTGTGTTCTTCTAAATAGCAATAGTGTCGTAAATGAGCCTAATGTTATCTCCTATGTATCTATTCTTAACAAAACCTGTTTGATCCTCATTAATGAGACCAGCTAACACACTTTTTTAAACGGTTGGCTATACACGATGACCCTATTTTATATACAACATTTAACAACGATATTGGTCTCCAGTTCTTCACAAAGTGTCTTGGTTTATCTCCCTTTGGTATACATACAATTAGTCCCTGTCTTTGAACACAGAAAGCTCCCCCCCCCCCCCCCCCCCCCCCCCCCTTCTAAATCCGGCATTTAAAGCTCTGACAACAAAAACCCCTATTCTGCTCCAAAAACACTTAAAAAATTCTGTTGTGAAACCATCAGTGCCAGGACTTTTGTTGTTTTTCATGTTCTGTTCTTTAATGCAATACATGACTCCTCCAGTGTGATTTCACCATCTAAATTATTTTGCATCGTCACGATCTAAATGTGGAATATTTACAATGAGTTCATCCAAATCACAGTCGTCAACTTCACATTTTTTGTACAATGATTCATAAAAACCTTGAACCTCGTGAAGAATCTCTGTTTGGTCATTTAGAATATTGCCATGGTTATCATTAATCTAGTCATACTCTTACTTATGAAATGTCTTTTTTCTAGGTTACAGAAATAGTCTTCATCAGGTGAAAGAAAAATGAAAAAAATGACGAAAATGCACTTAGCCTTGATCGCTTCAGATTGCTTCGGAGTTCAGCACAAGGAAGAAGGCCTTTTTTTTTTCATTTTTGTTTCACCTGATGAAGACCTAAGAGGTCGAAACGCGTTGTGTTTTGTCTTGTGACTCGTTTGTCCACGTTTCTCTGGGCGGTTTTGCTGACATTTATTTAAGATTTGCTTTGAAGCTGTTTTCAATTTCTGTGAGCTGTCCAAAGCAGAGGTGGGGGTTGGGGCGGGATTGTGACTCGGCAATTCATAAAAAATTTGGAAGGTAGTTTTGACATTCTGTTTCTTTCTTTGTGCAATAACCATTTAGTCTGCACCAAGGAATAACACTTATCCTAAGTAACTTTCATTACTTGTTAAATCTCCAACTGAAAATTACTGATTACTCTTTTAGGTTTGACTCTTGCTTGGTAAAACAAAGTTTGTTGTTCATCTTCCATGCCCCAAAAAAGGAGCCAAAAGATTTTCTTTATTCTTGTACAGTGTGTGTTTAATGGATGTACATGTGTGCATGGTTTGTGTGTGTGTATAGTTTCGGTTTTAGTTTGTGTAGATGTATACCTTTTAAACAAAAATGCATGTTTGTGTGTATGTGTGTGTGTGTGTGTGTGTGTGTGTGTGTGTGTGTGTGTGTGTGTGTGTGTTGTGTGAATGAGGTGTGAGAGAGAGATAGAGAATGTAATTGTATCTATTGTGTGTGTATGTTTTGTCCAAGCACATGTATATGCATCTCATGAGCATTTGTGTTTGTGTGTGTGTGTGTGTGTGTGTGTGTGTGTGTGTGTGTGTGTGTGTGTTTGTGTGCATGCGTGCGCTACATGTGTCTGTATATGACAGCTATGCTACAATGTGCATGTATCTCTCTTTCTTCAAAACAGTACACACAGCCATGTGTGCATCTGAATTTGCGTTCTCCCTTTCATTCAACCCACCTTTGACTCCAGACGGTCCAAAAGTTCAGCCAGTCTGTCCACTTGGATAATCAGCGCTGGGTTGGAAGCTGTCCAAAATCATTGTAAAACATCATTTTATGTCACATGTTACCCCCCCCCAAACAAGACAGAGCCAGGATTCCCCCCCCCCTCTTCAAAATCATAAACATTTACAAAACTTACCGTGACTCACTGATGCTAAGCTGATAATAGATCTGGACTGCTGTCCATATTCAACATGCATAAGTCTGCACTGGATGAAAAGATCTACAACTAGATTCAATGCATTGTTTAATAAACCATTTCTGTGATGAAAAATTGTCTTTACTTCACACATTTTAACACAGCAGAAAAAAAAAACCCATAAATTGCACAGTATATTACACAACTACTTCCATTTTTCCTCTTTCAAATCTCCCCCTCAAAACAACATCACGCATGCACAACTCACACCCACAACCACATGCACACACACACACACAACACACACACACACACACACACACACACACACACACACACACACACACACAGAGGCACACACACACACACACACACACTTAATGCAAGCAAACACACATACCTCAAGGCATATGTCAAGACCCACATGACTGCCCATGTGCATGAGCACACACACACACACACACACACACACACACACACACACCACACACACACACACACACACACATTCACCCATGCACCAAATCTCCCCCAGATGTAGTGAAGTAGCTGTGTCACCAACCTCCCCATCACCTCCAAACATCCACACACAGTCAATACACCCCAAGCACGTCCTTCGCCCACCCATTATCAGCTAAGACTGCAGCACCCTTCTAGTATTGTTACCAAAGCATCAGAGATCTACTTCTAGGACAAGACACAGAATAATAGCTTAGATGGCCTGTACTTGCAACCTATACTAGTAGGGTCCTCTTTTCTCATTGCTTGGAGTGGTGAGTAATGGCAGTGCTGGTCAGGGTTTGAGCACACTTTCAGATGATGATTCTGTTTTGACGGATGAAGCTAATCTGTATGATTTCAGTCTTCCTCTATAGCCACTGCATACTCAACTCTGAACAGGGAGATGCCTGGGGCCCGAAAAAATCCCACAATAAATGCCTCTAGTGGGAATCGACCTGCAAGCCCTTAGCCTGCCATGCTTACTGCTACACCAAGGTGGAAGAGAATTGGTATAATGATCAAGTAGGGCCCAGTCAATGGACATTGAAGTGAAACTGGTTTTGTAAAGACTGCTTCTCTGAACCGATTTTTTCTCCTGTTTTTCTTTTTTTCCACCATCCATCTTTGGTGTTATTTCAGTGGTGTTAGTCCTGAGTCACTCACACCAGCTCCTCGTCCAGCAGCCATATCTCCGTTTGTCCCAGCCACAACCCTGGCGCTGGGCACTTCCTAGGAAGCAGTCAATACCAAGTCATC
>JADBJO010032484.1:0-15633 GCA_016801955.1 Conus betulinus
AAAACAACCTATTTGTCAAGGAGTAATCACAGCATGCTGCTTTACTGTCATATTTGCAATGGCGTGCCAGTGATAAGGGCCTTGCAGATAGTTGACAGTAAATCCATTCATCTTTGAAATAAAGACTAAATTAACACCAGTCATTAAAATGGGAAAAACAATGAAAGTCTTCAACATTTTATACAACTGTTATAACAAAACGGTCAACAAACTCACTCACACCACACATACAGAACAAGGTTCGCACACACACGTACACTAGCACATGTAATGCACACATTGATATGAAGAAAAAATGCTTATCATGGACTCTTTAAAACATGCTATGTTGCTCATATTTGCAAATGGCATACCAAGGATAGGCCATTGCAAAGATGAGACAGCAGCATAGCTCATACAGCGGCACAAGCATTACTTAAGTATCTGGCATTAAGGATCAGCAAATACAAATGGTCATTAGGACTAGTAACCAAACCATCCACCTCAAAGAACAAGTCCCATATATATCGATACACACACACACACACACACACACACACACACACACACACGTCTGCACGTGCTGATTTACAGTCATGCACTTCCAAACACGGACCAAACAAAAACAGCCCATTTGTTCCTGAGTAGTAACAGCATCTTGTTTTCCTGTAATATTTGCAAAGGCATATCAGTGATAGGCCTTTGCAAATATTTGACAGTAAAACCAGTAATCTTTTAAATAAATACCAAACTGGCACCAGACATAAACAGTAAACAAATTATATTTGAGAAGAAAACATGTTTATCACCCATGGACTCGTCACGACAGGATATGTTGCTGAAATATTTGCAATTGCCTACCAAGAAAAGGCATAACTCATACAGTGGTACAACGTTCAGACTAGTATATGGCATGATGGATAGTCTCATTCATACAGAACACACACACACACACACACACACACACACACACACACACACACACACGTATCTCCACGTGCAGATAAGCACACATGAATGTCCAAACACAGACAAAGCAAGAACAACCTATTTGTCAAGGAGTAATCACAGCATGATGCTTTACTGTAATATTTGCAATGGCGTGTCAGTGATAGGCCCTTGCAGATATTTGACAGTAAATCCATTCCTCTTTGAAAGAAAGACCAAATTAACACCAGTCATTGAAATGGAAAAAAAAACATGATAGTTGAGATCACACATTCCAGCCCAACAGGATATGGACAGATATGTTTTAGAAATCCATTTCTTCAACATTTGATACAATAGATCTAACAAAACGCTCAACAATCTCACTTACACCGCACATACAGAACAAGGATTGCACAGACACGTATACTAGGGCATATAATGCACACATTGATATGAAGAAAACATGTTTATCATGGACTGTTTTAAAACAGGCTGTGTTGCTGTCATATTTGCAATGGCGTACCAAGGATAGGCCATTGCAAAGATGAGACAGCAGCATAGCTCATATAGTGGCAGAAAGCATACTAAAATATCTGGCATTAGGATCAGCAAATACAAATGGTCATTAGGACTAGTAACTAGACCATCCATCTGTAAGAACAAGTCTCATTCATCATACCGAATACATGGAGAAACACACATACCCCCGCCCACCCCACCCCCTCCCCTAACACACACACATATACATACAGATGCGCGCGCGCGCGCACACACACACACACACACACACGCGCGCGCGCGCGGGGCGTCTGCACGTGCTGATTTACAGTCATGCACTTCCAAACACGGACCAAAAAAAAAAAAAACCTATTTGTTCGGGAGTAGTAACAGCATCTTGTTTTCCTGTAATGTTTACAAAGCGTATGAGTGATAAGCCCTTGCAGATATTTGACAGTAAAACCAGTAATATTTTAAATAAAGACCAAACTGGCACCAGACATTAAAAGTAAACAAATGCTATTTGAGATCACGCATTCCTAGCCCACAGAACATCAGACAGGTTTTGGAAATCAATTTTCTTCCAAACTTGAGAAGATTAACATAATAACTACAACAACAATCTCGCTCACTCCAAACATATAGAACTAGGTTCACAGAGACTGGTACACGAGCACATATGAATTATACTGCACACATAGATATGAAGAAAATATGTTTATCACCCATGGACTCTTTACATCAGGGTATGTTGCTGTAATATTTGCAATGGCCTGTCAAGGAAAGGCATAACTCATACAGAGTACAAAGTTCAGACCAGTGTCTGGCATTAAGGATAGTCTCATTCATACAGAAACACACACACACACACACACACACACACACACACACACACACACACACAACAAACACACACACACACACACACACACACCTGCACGTGCAGTTAAGCACACATGAATGTCCAAACACAGACATAGCAAACACAACCTATTTGTCAAGGAGTAATCACAGCATGATGCTTTACTGTCATATTTGCAATGGCGTGTCAGTGATAGGCCCTTGCAGATATTTGACAGTAAATCCATTCCTCTTTGAAATAAAGACTAAATTACACCAGTCATTGAAATGGAAAAAAAAAAAAACATGATAGTTGAGATCACACATTCCAGCCCAACAGGATATGGACAGAAATGTTTTAGAAATCCATTTTCTTCAACATTTGATACAATAGATCTAACAAAAACGCTCAACAATCTCACTTACACCGCACATACAGAACAAGGATTGCACAGACATGTACACTAGCGCATATAATGCACACATCGATATGAAGAAAACATGGTTATCATGGACTCTTTAAAACAGGCTATGTTGCTGTCATATTTGCAATGGCGTACCAAGGATAGGCCATTGCAAAAGAGGAGACAGCAGCATAGCTCATACAGCGGCACAAGCATTACTAAAGTATCTGGCATTAAGGATCAGCAAATACAAATGGTCATTAGGACTAGTAACCAAACCATCCATCTGTAAAAAACAAGTCCCATTCATATCGACACACACACACACACACACACACACACACACACACACACACACACACACACACACACACACACACACACACACACACACACACACACGTCTGCACGTGCTGATTTAGTCATGCACTTCCAAACACGGACCAAACAAAAAAAAAACTATTTGTTCGGGAGTAGTAACAGCATCTTGTTTTCATGTAATGTTTTACAAAGGTGTATCAGTGATAGGCCTTTGCAAATATTTGACAGTAAAGCCAGTAATATTTTAAATAAAGACCAAACTGGCACCAGACATTAAAAGTAAACAAATGATGTTTCAGATCACTCATTCCTAGCCCACAGGACATGAAATATGTTTTGGAAATCAATTTTCTTCCAAATTTGATAAGATTAACATACCCATAACGACAACAATCTCACTCACACCAAACATATAGAACAAAGTTTACAGAGACTGGTGCACGAGCACATATACTGCACATATTGATATGAAGAAAACATATGTTTATCAGCCATGGACTCTACGACAGGGTATGTTGCTGTAATATTTGCAATGGCCTACCAAGGAAAGGCATAACTCATACAGTGATACAACGTTCAGAGCAGTATCTGGCGTGATGGACAGTCCCATTCATACTGCACACACACACACACACACACACACACACACACACACACACACACACAGAGAGACTGACTGACTGAAACCAATTTATTGTCAGATTAACTCAAGGTTGTACTGACCACACACACACACACACACACACGTCTGCACGTGCTGATTTACAGTCATGCACTTCCAAACACGGACCAACCAAAAAAAAACCCTATTTGTTCGGGAGTAGTAACAGCATCTTGTTTTCCTGTAATATTTGCAAAGGTGTATCAGTGATAGGCCTTTGCAAATATTTGACAGTAAAATCAGTAATCTTTTAAATAAGGACCGAACTGGCACCAGACATTAAAAGTAAACAAATGGTATTTGAGGTCACTCATTCATATATATATATATATATGAGAAAACATGTTTATCATGGACTCTTTAAAGCAGGCTATGTTGCTGTCATATTTGCAATGGCGTACCAAGGATAGGCCATTGCAAAGATGAGACAACAGCACAGCTCATATAGCGGCACAAAGATTATTTAAGTATCTGGCATCAAGGATAAGCAAATACAAATGGTCATTAGGACTAGTAACCAAACCATCCATCTCAAAGAACAAGTCCCATTCATACCGAATACATGGAGACACACACACACACGTCTGCACGTGCTCATTTACAGTCATGCACTTCCAAACATGGAACAAACAAAAAAAACTATTTGTTCGGGAGTAGTAATAGCATCTTGTTTTACTGTAATGTTTACAAAGGCGTATCAGTGATAGGCCCTTGCAGATATTTGACAGTAAAACCAGTAATCTTTTAAATAAAGACCAAGCTGACACCAGACATCAAAAGTAAACAAATGTTATTTGAGATCACATATTTGTGGCCCACAGGACATCAGATAGGTTTTGGAAATCAATTTTCTTTCAAATTTGAGAAGATTAACATAACAACAACAATCTCGCTCGCTCACACCAAACATGTAGAACAAGGTTCACAGAGACTGGTACACGAACACATATACTGCAAACTTAGATATGAAGAAAACATGTTTATCACCCAAGGACCCTTTACATCAGGGTATGTTGCTGTAATATTTGCAATGGCCTGTCAAGGAAAGGCATAACTCATACAGAGTACAAAGTTGAGACCAGTATCTGGCATTAAGGATAGTCTCATTCATACCGAACACACACACACACACACACACACACACACACACACACACACACATACATACACACACACCTCTGCACATGCAGAGAAGCACACATGTGATTCACACATGTGTGAAGTGAAGAGTCTCTCTTTTCAGCAGAGTCTGATACACTAGTGGCTGCAGAAGACGGCTGCCCACGCCTCTTCCGTACATGCTGACTCTCTCCCTCTCAGCAGCCCTTCTGGTTTCGTGCCTTGGCACGCTCAAGGTGACCACTGTGACAAGAAGATCCATAACATGTTCTGTGCCACTTTGCTTTCCTATCTTTTAGATTGGAGGCAGTGTACCCATGCAATCGCCCACTGATCTGTGCATGGTCAGCATCTCCATGCTGACCTCTTTCGTGCACAAACTGGAGAACTTTGCGTAGGGTTCCTCTGATGGTTCTGACACAAAGACACCAGTGCCAGGCTCCTGACACTGAATACACAGTTTGAAATCGGTTTCTGGTTTCTTACTGGTTCTGGGCTCCATCTCGTGCGACTGCTCCTAATGGCTCATGCACTTCGATCTGCAACACACGAAATTGAGGGTAATGTAGATGTGCATTTCTTATTTCTAAGGCCTTATATCATGCAAACGTTAGCTGATGTGGATTATCATTGCATCTTCCCGAAGAGGAGAAAGTGAGATCTCAGTATTATATGCTGGTTTGGATGGGTCGTGGCTGCAAAGTTCAAGAAGTTAGTTGTATGATCATAGACAGGATAAACAGATAATCTGTAATGAAGACACTGTTAGTTCAGATTGAATATTTGTCGGGAACACTTTAGAAAACACAATGTAACATTCTGGCACTCCACACTCTGAAACAAAGCGTAATAAATACAGTACGTTGGGTCAAAAATGACCTTTCAGCTGTGACGCTGTGTACTGAAGGCCCACAGAAAAAAAAATGGCGACATTTTCCCACTTCCTGGCAATGCTAAAAACACATTCATAATAGCTGCAAAAAATTAACATGCAAAACCGACGGGAATCCCAGTCTGTTACAGAGAGAGAGAGAGAGAGAGAGAGAGAGAGAGAGAGAGAGAGAGAGAGAGAGAGAGAGAACGAACGAACAAATGAATTTTATTTTGGGAAGGTAGTGGACTAAGCATGAATACTTTTGTACATCCAGCCCTCTGGGCAAGAAAAAAAATCGATATATAGTAAAAAGCAAATCAAACAAACACACATGAAAAAAATGCAACAATTGCTTGCATGAGAACCTTTGACAAAAAGAAACAAGAAAAGAAACCAATAAAACACACCACCACCTACCAACAACAAAATGATCAGGGCAAGAGAGGGGGGGGGGGGGGGGGGGAATGGAGAGAGAGAAAGAGAGAGAGAGATGCTTGACGCGCGTTTAACGCCGCACCATTTATTGTGAGGCCCAAAGGTCTGTACATAAAGAGTTCGCAGCATCAAATTTTCGATTTTTCCAAAGAAAACAGTATGAAATGAAATGAAACATAGTTCTCGTTCGCTTACATAAATTCAATCTCAGTAAGGGGACACCAGCCTCAGATTCTGTCGCTATGAAGGCCTTGTTTTCAGAGATGTTTTTTTTTTTCCCAAAAAACTCGAGTTATATTTAGGGTTAGGGTTAGGATGGGGTTAGGGTAGGGTTTAAATAATGTAGTGACTTCATTGCAATCAAGAACATACCGAAAAACCATCCCAACAATTTATGTCAGTAATACATATTATAGATATTAACAGAAACATACTAGTTAATCGAGACAATATTTCCTAAGGTTGATAGGCAACACTATTGTATACCAACATATATATCCTCGAACCTTTGTAATACTAGTCACCCAGGTAAAATTAAGAACAGGCCTATAACATTTCCTCTAATAAGATACCTTTCCTAACTGGTTGTATGACTTTAGGCTGGGCTATTCTTAAAGACCCAATACACTAGATACTCGTCGACATGCCAGCTGTGCTCCAACGTCTCTTGTTGCTGTACCGCCCGCGCGCCTCGCGCGGCCCGCGACCCCCCCCCCCCCCCCCCCCACAGCGGAAGCGTAAGAGGGGGGGGGGGGGGGGGGAGGAGACCGCGAACCGCACGGGGCGCGCCGGCCGGACATACTCTATTAATAAACCTTTCCTAACTGGTTGTATGACTTTAGGCTGGGCTATTCTTAAAGACACAATACACTAGATACTCGTCGACATGCCAACTGTGCTCCGACGTCTCTTGTTGCTGTCCGGTCCGCGCGCCCCCCCCCCCCCCCCCCCTCCCTCCATCACAGCACGCGCGCGATAGAGAGAGAGAGAGAGAGAGAAAGACAGACAGACAGACAGACAGACTGTCCGACTGACCAACTGGCGGTAGATAGGCAGAGATAAAGAAAGAGAAAGACAATGAAACAGACATGGAGAAACACCCGCGAAAGGCTTTGAAAAAACACATTAATGGCAAAGGATAATCAGTGCAATTTGTGTAGAATTGAGTCAACTTCGAACATCAAATATTTGTTACATTAAATCTGAATTAAGAATTTTCAATATATTTTAGGGTATAGTGCAGTCAAATCTGAGACATTCATAAGATATTTTTGAAAATTAGACTGAATTTCTTTAAGTTTGATTGATTTTTTAGTTCTTGAGGAATATGGTTCCATAGCCAACTTCTGGAATATGCCAAACTAGACTTGTATAGATTAATCATTGCAAACGGGAGGTTTATTTTATGTGAATGTCGATAGTCGTTAAAAGTGAACACATTTGTTAGAGAAAATGGAGCATTTCCATGGAGTACCTTATGCATAAAGAGTCCTTTATTGTATAGAAGTTTGGCTTTAAATGGGAGAATGCCTGATTGCTTATAGTCTGAATCTACCAGTTATGATGGTCGACCTTACATTACTTTGACAGGTCTTTTGTGAAGGCTAATTAGTGGTTTGAGTGAATTATTGCTCGCTGAATCCCAAAGCGTTGAGGCATAGTCAATAAAAGGCTGAATGTAAGAGTGAAAGAATACTTTTCTTGCATGCAAATTTAAGAAGTTCTTAATCCGTTTTAGAAGATATAGTTTTCTTGCAACGTTTCTAGATTAAGACTAAGTGTTTTGACCAAGTTGGATTATTATCTATTGTTATTCCCAAGACTTTGTGACTGGTTACTTTGACGTTTTCATTAGAAATGCAAAGTACTGGCAGCTTTTGGCTTAGAGTTTGACGTTTCTTGTCTTGTAGTTATCATCATGAATTTAGTTTTTTGAGGATGGAGAGCCATGTGATTAAATAGTGTCCATTTAACCAAGAGATTGATGTTTTCTTGGATGTCACTGCAAACCTGTTTGGCGTCAGAACTACTTGTGTCCAAGGTTGTATCATCAGCGAACATTTCACTGTATATTTTCAAGTACAATGGCAGATCAATGATGCAAAATGAAAACAACAGAGGACCTAATACTGACCCTTGTGGGACACCAAATTTGTTGGGAAGAAAATCAGATTTGTATGTGTTTACGGACACAATTTGTTATCTGTTGGAGAGAAAAGATGAAATAAGTTTCAGTGTTTTGTATGATAGCTTTTACAAAGTTAGTTTTCTAAGTAAAAGTTCATGATTTATAACGTCGAAAGCTTTTGCGAAATCTACAAAGAGAATTCCTGAAAATTGCTTGTAGTTCATGTTTAAGATCCATCTATTTATTAATTTAGTTAGCACTGTATGGCACGAATGGTTTTCTCTGAACCCTGATTGACTTGGGTGGATTAAACCATATTTTCTGCATGGGAATGGAGACATTTATTGATGTGGAGTTAAAAGGCTGTTAAAAAGTTAAAACAAAATGGAATGTAAAAGTCAGCAACACCTAAATAAATCATATGTGTCCAAGTGATCAAAGCATGAAAGGTCTTTTACTGAGTTAAACACGTGATCTGTTGCATTGTCTTGAATAAAGTAGAGCGTAGTTGTCCTCTGTAGCGTCACCTTGAACAAAGCAAAACACAGAGAGAGAGAGAGAGAGAGAGAGAGGAGAAGAGAGGGAGAGGGGAGAGAGAGAGAGAGAGAGAGAGAGAGAGAGAGAGAGCGAGCTGGAATAGAAGCAAAACACACTTGTTCTCTGCGGCGTACCTGGAATAGAAGCAAAACACACTTGTTGACTGCTGGGTTATCTGGAACACAAGCAAAATACACTTGTTCTCTGTCGCGTACTTGGAATAGAAGCAAAAACACACTTGTTCTCTGCTGCGTACCTGCAATAGAAGCAAACCACCCGCGTTCCCTGCTGAGAACCTGGAATACAAGCAAAACACACTTGTTCTCTATTTGGTACCTGGAATAGAAGCAAAACACAATTGTTCTCTGCTGCGCACCTGGAATACACTTGTTCTCTGATGGGAACCTGGAATAGAAGCAAAACGTACTTGTTCTCTACAGCGTACCTGGAATAGAAGTAAAACACACTTGTTCTCTGCTGCATACCTGGAATAGAAGCAAAACACAATTGTTGACTGCTGGGTACCTGGAACACAAGCAAAATACACTTGTTCTCTGCTGTGTACCTGAAATAGAAGCAAAACACACTTGTTCTCTGACTGTATACCTGGAATAGAAGCAAAACACACTTGTTCTCTATTTGGTATCTGGAACAGAAGCAAAACACACTTGTTCTCTACAGCGTAGAGAAGAGAAAACACACTTGTTCTCTGCTGCGTATCTGGAATACACTTGTTCTCTGATGGGAACTTGGAATAGAAGCAAAACATACTTGTTCTCTACATCAGACCTGGAATAGAAGTAAAACACACTTGTTCTCTGCTGCGCACCTGGAATAGAAGCATAACACATTTGTTCTCTGCTGCGTACCTGTAATACAAGCAAAACACACTTGTTCTCTGCTGCGTACCTGTAATGCAAGCAAAACACACTTGTTCTCTGCTGCGTACCTGTAATGCAAGCAAAACACACTTTGTACCTGTAATTCAAGCAAAACACACTTGTTCTCTGCTGCGTACCTGTAATACAAGCAAAACACACTTGTTCTCTGCTGCGTACCTGTAATACTTGTTCTCTGCTGCGTACTTCATACAAGCAAAACTGCAGCGTACTTGCAATAGAAGCAAAACGCTTGTGTTTTCTGCTTCGAACCTGGAGTAGTAGAAGCAAAACACACTTGTTCTGCTGCTGTGTACCTGTAATACAAGCAAAACACACTTGTTCTCTGCTGTGTACCTGTAATACAAGCAAAACACACTTGTTCTCTGCTGCGTACGTGCAATAGAAGCAAACCATCCGTGTTCCTACTGAGAACCTTGAATACAAGCAAAGCACACTTGTTCTCTCTCCCTGCATACCTGGAAACGCAGGAGAGAAGAAGTGTGGTTTTGCTTGTATTCCAGGTTCTCAGCAGGTGGGGGTGGGGTGGGGTGGAGTGTTTTATGAGATGTGGGGGTTTGTGGTGTGTTGGGGGTGTGGGGTTGTGTGCTGTGGAGTGGTGTGGTGTGTGTGGTGAGTATTGTATTGTGCACTGCGTTGTGGTGTGTGTGGTGTGGTTTACTGTGTGTGTGATGTGTGTTGTAGTATGGTGTGTGTCGTGTTTTGTGGTGGTGGCGAGAGATGTGGTAGTGGTGTGGTGAGGGTGTGGTGAGGATGTGGTGTGGTGTGTGTGGGTGGGGGGGTGTTGTGGTCGGGGGGTGGTAATGGGGGGTGAGTGTGTTGTGGTGGGGAAAGAGAAGAGGGCACTGAATCCTTGGAACAAAGAAAGGCTAAACACCTGTTAGAATAAAGAAGGCGCTAAGTACTGAGAAAAAGTGGGCACTAAAGCCTGGGAAAGAAGGCATGGAACCCTGGGAAAGGACAGAACACTAAATCATGGGGAAGTTCAAGGAAAAGTTAAAAAACGCACGAAAAAACCCAGGAAAGAAGAACACGTGAGTTAGGACAGAAGAACCCCTGGGAAAGAAGGTGGCACTAAAACCTTGGAAAGAAGAAGACATAATACTCTGAGAAAGAAGCGAAAGAAGACCCAAAATCCTGGAAAAGAAGACGCATGGAAAGAATCATTGAAGACTAGAAAGTTAGGAAAAAGGTTACACCCCAATTAAAAAAAAAGACGAGCATCAGCTGTGGAAAATATGGGGACACTAATTCCTGAAGAACAAAAGGACACAAACATCTGTTGTGAATCAAGAAAACACTAAACCCTGAATAAGAAGACTAGCATCTGAGAACGAAGAAGATTCTAGTACCGCAGAAAGGAGATTTCAAACTTGTGTGAGTGTCGAAAATATACCCCCTGTAAAAGACAGTAGAACTTGTTGTGAGGAAAGCGATACTAAGGGGAAAGGACATGAAAACTCCTGGGATAGAAGACGACACAACTCTACACAAGGAAACACTAAACTCTCTATGACAGCACACTTAAATATGAAAGAAAGGGACAGCTACACTGGAAAGAAGTGTAAAGACGAGAGAGAAAAAACGAGCAAAAAAAATGTAAGGAACAATACTCCCCATTTGTGTTGGTTGCCCGCATCTCACTGAGTTCGTTCACATGGCCTGGGTCTCCGTTGTCCCGTGCCCCGTTGAAGTAAGTCACGCTTCTTTCCCCGTTTCAATGTCTAACGCAGTGGTCCTTGCCTCCCCCTGTTAATCAAAATCGTTAGGTTTTTTCCAGATCTTATTTTGTATTCTCGCAGTATCTTCAGTTCCAATCTTATTCCATCTGCTAACAACATTTTATTAATCTTATAAACATTCAATTTTTTTTCATTCATCAAACTAACTTAGTTTAAGTAAAACATTTTTAGGTTTTGTTGCCTTTTGTCCTTCCACTATATTTTGTTTTCAACGCGTTGATGTGCATTATGTGTTGTGTGTGTGTTGTGTGATGAGGATCAAGTGTGTGGGTTAGAAAGCTGTGCCGCTGTCTCTATGATTGTGGTGTGTGTGTCTGTGTTGTTGGTGTGTGTGTTGTGTGTGTGTGTGTGTGTGTGTGTGTGTGTGTGTTGTGTTGTGTGTGTGTGTGTGTGTGTGTGTGTGTGTGTGTGTTGTGTTGGTTTGTGTGTGTGTGTGTGTGTGTGTGTGTGTGTGTGTGTTGTGTGTGTGTGTGTGTGTGTGAGGTGTGTGTGTGTGGTGTGTGGTGGTGTGTGTGTTGCACGTGTTGTGTGTGCATATGCACATCCAATGTGCTTGAGGGCATGTAAGTGTGACGGTTCATGGCGGCGGGGTGTGACTTGCGGTAATCTTGGATGCAATATATTTGTGTATGCCCTTGTGCATGTTAAAGCCCCATTGGCGTTCAAGTATATTATTTGTGCACGCACGACACGTTCTATTTCATTCGATTCCACAAACTGAGCTTTGCTGCTAAAAAGTGGTACGTTCTGTTTACGTATGTGTCATGGTTATACACTGTTACACATATAACAATTAACAGACAACACAACGATAAACCACGAAACATTGCAAACTGAAATACATCCAATGCATACAGCTCAATATCTAAAATAGACATTTTTCAATTTCACGACGAACACACTCTCACATACTGAATCAAATGCCCTGATCATTGTCATTTTACACAACCATACACACAAAAAAAAAAACTCCACCTACAGCAATCAATGCCCCTGATAACAACACCAAATGACTCAGATAAAACGGGGAGCCTGCCCCTGCTTGAAAATATCTTTTTTTTCATCTTTCTTTCCATAATCGGATTGCCAGATTTGGAGGTAAAGATGCGCTGTTGTTATTTTCTTCAACAACAGCTCCGCCGAAAAGACCTCACAGGAACTAATGAAGACTGACACCACTGTGTTAAACATTAAAATGACACCACCCCTCCTCCAGCCACCCCTTCTAGGGAAAACAAGCTCTACAAATCAATTACTAAAAGAAGTTCTCAAAACAAGATCACACATATTAGCAGGGAGAAAACAGGTGTGCAGTTCAGCATTCAAGCTCCCTTTTTTAGGTTATGAAAACAGAGACCTCCTCACCTATCCCTAACTACTGATTCTAAAAATTAACCAGAGAGATGCGCAGACCGGAGGAATCGTACCAGGTCAGCTCATACACATATTACTAAAAGAGCTGTTCTCCGAAAGTTGTTTTTTTTTTTTCAGTGAGTGTCCTTATTTTTTTGTCCGCTTTTTCAAAGTTTTTTTTGAAGTTGAACGTACTAAGGTTTTTGTTTTTTTTGTCAATGCTCATACACATCGCGTTCCAATTTTTTTCCCTATGGTTTTCAGTCATGAAACGTACAGAGAGTGTCCTTTCTACCAATTTTGTGAATGTCTGTGCATGTTAAAAGCCAATACGTGGACGATGTATGGTGTTTTTAAGGGCTTGGTAGTGAGAAGTACGTGGAATCAGTGTTCCATATATATCTTTGGGATATTCCACCACAAACAAGCCGCTCTGGCCCTGTAATTACGACAGGAAAGAAAAAACAAAACAACAAGCAAAAGAAAAAGAAACAACAAAACAAAAAAGAGCAAACAAAAAAAAAAGTGAAAACAAAGATTACGTAGGGTCCGTTTTTAGCTAAATAATTACGTTAATCCCCTCTAGGGGCAAGATCGCTACTACTATGTCCATCCATTCCACTGACAGTTAACCCATGAACCTGACCCAACTCCTTAAAAACTTTAAAACACAACACGCAAGAGGCGAAGATGTGAGGGGGAAACAAACCGAACTTTATAAGAAAAAAAGGGCCACATCAGAGTAATTAAAAAACAAAATGTGAAACAATATTTTAAAAATAACAAACAACATCTGTAAAAAATCATTTATATAAAAAATATTTTGTAATTATTCGGCGGAAATCTTATTCGCGGAAAATCTGAAATAATCTTGCTTTTTTAAAAAATGGACAGGGTTTAAAAAACGATTTTTTTGTTTTCGAAGAAATTTTTTCGTCTATCTTCCCACACAAAAAACGAAAAGAATATCTAGAATATCTAGAGAGAGCTGGGATCTGGTAAATTCCAAAACATTATTTTCTCTTAAAAAAAAAAAAACACTAAAAAAAAATCTTGAACGCTTAAAGGGAACAACCCCCTAAAGGAAGACAAAAGGACAACGATTCTGAATGCTTTAGAACTAAAAATACCGGTTATTAACACACCTTACTGATCTTTAGAACAAAAAAGGACAACGTTGGGAATGCCATCCCCCGTTCAAGACGTTACTTTAATTGGGAACAAAATGAAACAACGATACACAGTCTGCTACCTATTAACGGACGATAACAAATACCTACTTTACACGTAGTACGGCGCACCCTATCTGTCTATACTGGTGTGTCGACAGATGGCAACCATTGGTGTGTCGGTCCGCTGGGCAAAACTAAGCGCCTGACTGATGTTCCAAGTAGCTCTATTAAACCCAACTGGGGACAAAATGGAAAATACTAACAATAAAATTCTTTCAAACCATCTAGAAAAACGACATTTCGAACATCCTAACTACTTTGAAACAAGTAGTGCGCGCACCTTCTATCTGGTCTGCGATCCTGGTGGTCGTCTGGCAGAAATATGGCAACCACTTTCCTGTTTGGTCCTGCCACAAAAAAAACAAAAGTAGTTGAAATCCGTTACGAAAGAAAATTCCAAAAACTAAACATGAAACGAACAGATAGACTTTAAAACATCCATCTATGAAATAAACTATAGCGTACATACCATAGCCGCTAAACAAAGGATGCAGGGGAAAACCCTAAGAAAGGAGAAGGATCGATAGAAAGTAGGACGAACGTTAGTTCTGTCAGAACAAAAAAAGGACACCATAAAAAACTCTTGTGACAAACTAAAAAAGATAGTTCCAAGATTCATATAATCACACAAGGCAAGGACAACAGATCGTGTGTGAAAGTAAATTACACGAAAAGCCAATGAAAGTACGGCGATCAATCCTATAAGAGAAACACAATCAAAACTCCTGTGAAAAGGTAATCAGTTAAAAACCCTAGAGCTCAAGGCGGAATAAAATAGAGGAACGAAATTGGACTCATGAACCCTCTACTTCCGAAAGAAATCCACGGAATTAAAACTTCAGAAAAAGGGGGCCTATGTAAAGAGGATACTAACTGAACCTATAAATGCAAGAAAGGCATTTAGCCCCTGTGAACAAAAAGTACACGCTACGACCATGGAAAAGAGAAGATGATAGAAACATCAATGAAAAGAGGAATAAGTCCCATATGAAGGTGTGAACACTAGCTCACAAACACAAAGACTTCCATCCCCTAAAAAGAATGAACCATTGGACATAAAAAAAAACCATAAACGAATGTGAAGCCCGAGCAAAACCCTGTAAAAAGAGACGGACCACTATAACACAAGAGACAAGAGAACACTAATGCCTCAATCTATTGAAGAGGAATCACTACCCATGTGAAAAAAAGAGACGCTAGTCCGTATGAGTGAAAGGAGAGGAACACTAGCCCCTGAGCGAAACAGAAACAATGTATAGCTAACCCCCTGAAAGTCTAAAATATTCCTGTGAAAGAAGACTCTGAACCCCCTATGAAAAGGAGATGACAACAAGCCCCTATGGAAAGAAAAACGACTACCGTAGCTCTGTGAAAGAAGAGGACCCGAAATTATGATTATTAATGAACACTTCCCTACCAACTCCGTGAAAACAAGCGTTCCTGAATAAGGATTTGGACGCTAACTCTCTGAAAGAAGAACTAAATACAACATGCCTCTGACGAAAGAGAGGAAGCTAAAAACCCAATGAAAAGTAGAACACATAAAGCCATACGAGACAAACACGTTAACCCAAGGATAGAAACAGGACCGTTAAATTTCTGTGGAAAGGAAAGGGTATCTTAAATTAGACGAGAGATCCAGTGAACGAGTAAGTACTAAAAAAAAACAAGGTAAGGTTAA
>JADBJO010032485.1:0-12500 GCA_016801955.1 Conus betulinus
TTGTAACCTATTGGAATTATCACTTGAAAGAATATTCGCGACACTAATTTCATTTGGAACTCCAGAAAAGGATACTAAACAGTAACAGTTCTTTCGAATATGTTTATAAGCTTCACAGTAACATTTTAAAAAAAATGCACCCCGTCTTCACACTCATTGTCGCAAGATGGACAACTGGTATCTTCCTGATTAATTGAAGCATTTAGGAACCATCTTTTTACCATTTTTTAGACCATTTACTCTTAACCGAAATCTTATCAAATTAATTCTGTGCCAGTAGTTCCTAACACATGTAAAGTATTTCTCTGTTTGAAATGTATCCTTAAAGGAATGGTACCATCTATATCTATCATTTTTTTAACTCAGAGTGCAGATTTTGTTTACTACATGCGATAATCCTGTCTTTAAATAAAGAAATAAAACTGTTTTCATGACCCACCCCCTGGTTTAATCATACTATTCCGAATCCATTTACAGTCAAATTTTGTGAATATTTGATGCCCAGTTGAAATGTCCCGATTCATGCAACGACAAAAGCATTTCATAGGCCTGTCTGCATATTCTTGTCATAGGTAAATTAATCAGTCCTATCCAATATTTTATACATTTCACAGAAGTTCTTATATGAAGTGGATATCTACCTGTTTCTCCGTATGCTATTTTATTTGAGGCACATAGGGGGGCATTAAGGAATCTTTTAATAGCAAATGTATGTACTACTTCGATTCGTTTCTCTTCTTCCTCTAATCCCCATACTTCAGCAGCATATGTTAGGATTGGTTCAATCTGAGAATCGAACAGTTTCTAGAACAGACCCGGCTCTATTGCACCTAGTTTTCTCAATGTTTTGATTATTTCTACAGTACCTCTTCTTCCTTGCCTACAAACATCAGACAAGGCAGATAAATACTCAGTTTAGTTGTGAAGGACGTTCCTAAGTATTTATAAGAATTAGTTACAGCAGTTTGATCATTTCCATCGAACCATCTTTCTCTTGTAGCTAAGTAGCCCCCCAATCTAAACACTATTTTTTTTTTCAAGGTTAACTGTCAAGCGTAATCTGTCAGCTTCTCTTTTAAGGCCATTTTAACCGGTTCTGGAGTCCAACAATAGACTGACAATAAGATAACATCATCAGCAAACAATAAAAGAAAATTCTAATGCACCAGGGATGAGTTGGATACCGTGTTTGCCTGTTTTGGACACTTCAGTAGCTAATTCGTTGATAAAAAAATAAAACAATAATGGTCTTAGGAGATATCCTTATCTTACGCCTCTCTGGCACTTAAAATAATCTGTGTAACAACCCTGATTGCGCACACAAGCTAATACCTCATTATACATACCTTTCAGTGCCCAATACAGTTTACCTTTCACACCATTTTTCTCAAAATCGACCACAATAAATTTCTATCAACAGAATCAAAAGCCTGTTTAAAATCGACGAAGGAAACATAAAATTTTGCTTTCCTAACCAAAAATTTACTAACTATTGCATATAGAATGAAAATATGGTCAACAGTACTATATCCTTGTCTGAAAGCCTGCTTGCTCTTCTATTATTTTCTGTTCTTGTTCTGCCCATTTAGTTAATCTTTTATTCAAGATGTTTGTAAAAACTTTGCTCAACACGCTGGTTAAAGCAATACCTCTGTAATTATTTGGCTGATCAACATCACATTTCTTATGTATCGGTATAATAATAATAGATTTTGACCATTCCAAGGAGAAAACTCCGAGATCAAATATCTTATTGCAATACATTACAAGGAAATCAATAAACGAAACATCTGCATTTTTTTAACAATTCGCCTATGATCTTATCTGGCCCTGAACTCTTTCCAGCTTTGAGGTTACCAATATTGGCGTAAATCTCATGTCTAGAAATAAGGGCATATGAGGAACCTCAAGGCTTCCCTCATCTGAGTCTCCAGTAAAGTTAGTCTCTTCTGCATGTAGTTCTTTGTTTGGTTCATTAAATAAGTTAAAGAAGTGTTCATGCCATTGTTCTGTTGTAATGTTAATGTTATGGATTACACATTTCCTGTTAATGGATCGAACTGTTTGCCAGAACAATTTTGAATCATTCATTGATTGTTTGAGTTTATCTAGCTTAATATCGTCTAACTCTTTTTTCTTTTTGTATAGCATGAGTTTGTAATCTTTTCTTTCTGTGACGTAAGCATTTTTTTTTTCTCTTCCACTCCCTTCTTATCACATTTAAATTTTCTTAAAAGCTGTCTAACCTTTTTCTTTTTTCGAGCACACTCTTCGTCAAATCACTCATTTTCTTTCTGTGGCCGTTTCCTACAGTTCTAATCATGCATGCAGCTGAACTTCATAGTGCTTTAGCAAATATATCAATAGACATATTGATGTCAGAACTAAGTTCTGTCTGAGCATTTAACATGCACTGTGTAAACTCCTTAGATTGTTGTTGTTCTTTATATTCATTTATAAATTCATCAGACCAAACAATTCGATCTTCAGGTAAAAGTTCGATCACAGATTGGGCAATATTACTATTTCGATCTCTATTATTAAACTAAATTCCACAGGTAAGTGCCATGAATCTATCTTGTCACCAATATTTAAATCACAATTTAGTTTTAGAAATAAATCTTCAGACAATATCACATAATCAGTAACACTACAGCCATGAAGGGAAATATAAGTAAAGTCCCAACTGGTATAGTTGGAACAACAACCATTAGCAATAATACAATTAAGTAGAAATCATAAATCTAAAACGACTTACCAAAGTTACTTATATCGTCATCTTTCGATTTTCGTTGTAAACAGTAATTCATTTGAACAGTCATCATGAATATCTTCATACATATCCCCAAAAGGAGAATAATTTATCATTTGTTCTTCTTTTGTTTGTTCGTTTCCAGTTCTAGCATTCAGATCACCCATTAACATAATATCAAAATCTTGATTTCGAACAATGTCCAAAATACTTTCTTGTAACCAGATAATTCCATCTTTAATTTGCAACTGATCGTACAAAGGACCGTTTTCGGGCACAATATAGCTAGCAATATTAAGATATCTGTATCACATTGGAGAACAGATTTATGTAGTTTCACAACAACCGTATTTGCACAGTTTACATTAATGACTGACAGAAAACTTGCCAATGATTTTCTCACAAGCAGCAAAACGCCACCAGAATTTCTCCCTTGACGGGACATTTTTTTTTTTTTTTTACTGGGGCAGCAAATTTAACATGACCTGTAAAAATTTCATTGTAATCAAATGCGTTATCCACAAAAGTCTCAGTTAAGCTTGCAAAATCAAACATTGATACATAGTTCATAAAAGATAAGTCGCCAAGTTTAGAATAAAGATGTTCAACATTATAGACAAGAAAACTCAAATGAGCAAAATGACCCTGCCTGTCCTATCGAGTGCGTGTGGATCTTGTGGGGGGAGGGTTATTACCGGGACTCTTGTTGACTGGAGGGGAGGGCTGACCGGTCCTGGGGTGGTTCACACTGACACTGACCCGTCCTTGTCCACTGACACCACCTCTAGCACAGAGAGAACCACCTCGTCCACCACGTACACTGCCCACTACTCCTGGTAACACTGGAGTTTAAACCACCACGTCTTTGTTCACTACCAGTACTCCTCTCACCACTAGAGTATCCATGCACGCTGACACCATTCATGTTATCACAAGAGATGGCAGGAACATGTTCGGGTCCCCTGTCCTCATGCTGGTATCCACGTGGAACACGATCAGTAAACCCTCCCCCACCCCCTCACCCCTCCTTTCCCCACGGAAACGTTGGCTGGTTAATCTCTGCCCACTGTCCCTGCCCCGATCACTGGAGTGAACACAGCTCTGTTTGCAAACACCACTCGCACCACTGCCACTGCATTCTCCACGTGTTGCACGTGGGCTGGTCTGCTCACTTCCTCTGCAGGATGAAGTAGGAGATTTTCCGTTGCTTCCGCGTCTTTCATCCGCTTCATGATCCTGACCCAGGCGCTGAGTTGACTTAGTTCCTGCTGACAGTTGTTATGTAGGCGTTGTTCCTTCGGCGGCAGTATGTTGTCTTTCTGCTGCTGCTGCTGCTGCTGCTACTGCTACGTAGGTCTTTGGCTCCGTTCCCAGTTCCTCAGTGACAAGTCTACCTCGTTTGAAGAAGACAATCTTGCCTTGCTTCCTCGCCTCTGCCACTAAACTGGCTTGCTTGCTTCCTCGTTAGGTCGTTTGTTATCTTGATTCCAGCTTCACCTAACCTTGCCCTGCAATCTTTGTCTGTAATGACAGCCATCTTATCCTTCCAACGATAGAATTTGATGATCATAGGCTTAGGTTGGTCTTTTCTTTCCTGTCCTACTCTGTGTGCCCGAGCCATGTCATCAGTGGTCCACGTCTTTGGACCTTTCGCGCTATTCAGAGCTTCCACCACAAGTCTGGCACACGTATCGTACGACTCAAACTTGTCCGATTGCTGAAGTCCATACATGCGGAGATTGTCTCTCCTGGAAAATCTTTCCAACGTGTCAGTGTTCCCTGAGTGCATCGATGTCATACTTCAACCCTTCGACATTGTTAAATACTGACGTCACGTTATCTTCATTTTGTCTGGAAGCAGCAAACAGTTCGTTCATATCATCTTGCGTTTCTTTCGTTCCAGAGGAGAGGCGGGCGTTTTTTCTTCTTCCAGCCTCTCACACCTCTTTTCTATCTCTTCACACTTTGACAAGACATGTCCTAAGTCGGTCTTGATGTCACCGATGTCTTTTTTATCATGGAAGTCATGTGGCCTTTCAGTGACTGAAATTCCTCTGTGTGTTGAGTCAGCAAAATAGGATCCGTGTTGCCACGTCGGGCGACACAGCCGAAGGGGGATAAACGGTAGTCTGGCCACTGTCAGTGTCACTCCTATCACTCCCTTCCACACTGCCTGCTTTGCTGTTGTCGTCGTTGGTGACGGGGGTATCACCATTCACGGGGGCCAGGGTTTAGTTCCACATCACCACAGAACGGAAAGTAGCTAGCTACAAACACAAACAACAGTACCTCCACTTTGTTCCGTACCGCGCGATACTCTCTTACGCATGTTCACGACAAAAAGTTCACAGCTTCCCATGAAGCAGTTGTAAACACTGAGGACAAGTCCCCACACAGAACGAAAACACAAACTGTGAACAGGCATTGTCACTTTTTCTCACAACAATTACACCACGATGATCAGCATACATCCAGTAATCCCATCGTGAAGAAAGCGGAGCGTAAAAAATGTTAATTACATCACTAATTCGACAATTAATAAAAAACAAAAACTTACAGAGAGCCCCCAAAACACATCTTTCTTTTCTGATAACAACTGTGTGTGTGTGTGTGTGTGTGTGTGTGTGTGTGTGTGTGTGTGCGTGCGTGCGTGCGTGTGCGTGTGTGTGTGTGTGTGTGTGTGTGTGTGTGTGTGTGTGTGTGTGTGTGTGTGTGTGTGTGTGTTGCTTCGTTTGTTTAGATCCGTGAGGACCTGTGAATGTGTTGGATTCAAATATGTCTGAGTGATTACGTGACACCATAGTAGAAACAAATTATTGTAAATAATGTAAACTTTTATTATTAGTTAAACTAGGGAACTTTTTTTTTATTTGCTCAACTGGCTGGATGTCGACGCGATGTGAGCGAGGGTCTGACATGTGGCGTTGAAAAGCATTGTTTTTCTTCTTCATCTTCGGGTCCTGGGATCAATCCCCAATGCAGACAGACAGACGATAATGATGAGCTTTTCCCTTCCCAGTGCACATCAGTGCAGACTTCATCTTCCACAAGGTTTTCGGAAAAGACGTTAAATCCAGGTCCCTAAGGTGAAGTCACGGATTAGAAAAAAAAAAAAAAAAAAAAAAAAAAGCAAAAATTTGCTCGCGCTGAATCCGACTTCTTATGATTATTATTATTACTATTGTTTTCATTATTATCATTATTGTTATTATTATCAGTATGATTGTTATAGTTCTTATTAGTATCAATACTATCATTATTATTATTATTGTTGTTGTTGTTGTTGTTCAGAACGTGTATGTGCCTAATCAACTGAACGACCTAGCCATTTACAATGACTAAGAAACACATATCAATTTATAAGCCAGGGTAAATTAGAACTGGCGAGACACAAGCACGCATCTCTCATCGCGTACAGGCGAGATGAATCTCTCTCTCTCTCTCTCTCTCTCTCTCTCTCTCTCTCTCTCTCTCTCTCTCTCTCTCTCTCTCTCTCTCTCTCTCAAAGAAATGAAATGAAAAAAAGGAAATAGTGTATATCTGTATCGTGAGAAAGGGAGAGGAGATGACAGCAGAATTACTGAAGAATCAGAGGATAAAAATTCCCCGAATATGGAGTATGGCTGCCTTAATGGCGGGATAAAAAAAAGTCATACACACAAAACTCCACTGCCTGTATGTATACAGGCAGTGTCCGCAGGAGTATCAGCCTGCGTGCGCAGAAAGAAAGACAAAAGAAAGGATAAGAAAAACCGTAGCGGTAATAGCAGGAAAGGTTAAAAAAAAAAAAGTTATTGGTAAATTGTCTTGAAAACAGGAGTGTGAAAAAGGTTAAAAAATCAAATGCAGAGAGGGAAAAAAAATGTTCCTGTGCCGGGAATTGAACCCGGGCCGCCTGGGTGAAAGCCAGGAATCCTAACCACTAGACTACACAGGAGTTGTGCTCAGAATGATAGGCCAGGGCTGATAATTAACGACCTTTCCCAGTCTGACTGAGCAACTGTTGTCACCGTCAGCTTTGATTTCCATTCTCATTGTTGTCAAATACAAGTTCGTTTGTTAACCAATGATAACAGTAATAATAATGATGATGATGATGATGATGATATAATAATGATAATAATGATAATAAAGATAATGATAACAACAAGTTATAATCATAACAACAATAGCAACAACAATAGCAATAATAATGATGATGATGATGATAACAATAATGATAATAATAATAACATATAATAATAATAACAATATTAATGATGATGATGATGATAATGATAATAGTAATAATAATGATAATAATGACAATCTTTACTTACCGACACATTTCTTTTTGTGTGTGTGTGTGCGTGTGTGCGTGTGTGCGTGCGTGCGTGCGTGCGTGCGTGCGTGCGTGCGTGTGTGTGTGTGTGTGTGTGTGTGTGTGTGTGTGTGTGTGTGTGTGTGTGTGTGCTGGGGGGGGGGGGAAAGGTGTATTTGTGTCAGTGTATTTGTCCGTGTACACGTGCGCGCGCACGTGTAGGCTATGGGTGTGTGCGTGCGCTTCTGTTTTCTACACATGCACTTGCACTGTGTGTGTGTGTGTGTGTGTGTGTGTGTGTGTGTGTGTGTGTGTGTGTGTGTGAGAGAGAGAGAGAGAGAGAGAGAGAGAGAGAGAGAGAGAGAGAGAGAGAGACAGAGACAGAGACTGAGACAGAGACAGAGACATGGACAGAGACAGCGACAGACAGACAGAGACAGACAGAGACAGACAGACAGACAGAGACAGAGAACGCTCACGTAATGTGTGTTTCTATTTGTATGTGTTACCTATGTATATGAGGAGATTGGTGTATTTTGTGTCTGTGTATGTATGTGCATGTGTGTGTGTGTCTATGTTTTTTTGCGTATATGTGTACGTGTGCACGTGTATGTGCACATTTGTATGTGACTGTGTGCTTGTTTTGTATGCACATGCACTTGTGGTATAAGCGTGCGCATGTGCATGCGCATGCGCGTGCGTGTGCATGTGTGTGTGTGTGTGTGTGTGTGTGTGTGTGTGTGTGTGTGTGTGTGTGTGTGTGTGTGTGTGCATGTGTGCATGTGTCTCTGTGTTTGCGAACAAAAAGATAAAAGAAAGAAATAAAAGGCATGGAGTCTAACAGGCAAAGGCATCAATCACATTAGATAAATAATCGGATAAAGAAATATGTCACATCGACAGGCACGAAAAAAAAAAAAATCGCCCAATAGGGGACTCGAACCCCTGACCCTCAGATTAAAAGTCTGATGCTCTACCGACTGAGCTAACCGGGCTCTGAGGAAACAGTGACAGTGAGTGACCGTGTTCTACACAAACGGCGCCTTCCACAACAGAACATGACTGAAGAGTGATCAGTGTGGTGTTGTGAACTGTGCCCAAGGTCCTGGTGGTTTCATGTGTGTTTATCAGTGAAAAGAGTGTATTGACGGAAAATGTAGATCCGTGCCAGAATCTTGCGGAAAGTAGCAGATGAAAATGATGACGTATAAGTCTCAGTTTTATTTTCATCAAGGATGCGTCACTGCGTGCGGGCTAGTCCATATACGCAACACCACATCCGCTAAGTTTTGAGACCACACTACGCATGATTTGAAGATGATGGATACATGAATTAAAAACAAAGATGTGCGCATATGCGTGCGTGCGTGCGTGTGTGTGTGTGTGTGTGTGTGTGTGTGTGTGTGTGTGTGTGTGTGTGTGTGTGTGTGTGTGTATGTGTGTGTGTGTGTGTGCGTGCGTGCGCACGCGCAGGCATGTGTGCACGTTTGTTTGCGCGCGCGCGCACGCGCGCGTGCGAATGTGTGTGTGTGTGTGTGTGTGTGTGTGTGTGTGTGTGTGTGTGTGTGTGTGTGTGTGTGTGTGTGTGTGTGTGTGTGTGTGTGTGTGTGTGTGTGTGTGTGTGTGTGTGTGTGTGTGTGTGTGTGTGAGTGTGTGTGTGCACGTGTGCGTGTGTGTGTGTGTGTGTGCACGTGTGTGTGTGTGTGTGTGTGTGTGTGTGTGTGTGTGTGTGTGTGTGTGTGTGTGTGTGTGTGTGTGTATGTGTGTGTGTGTGTGTGTGTGTGTGTGTCATTTGTTGGTTTGTGTGAGCACACGTATCTGCATATAGGCTATATGTTTACATATCTGTGTGTATGTGTATGTCTTTGTATGTGGGTGTGTGCGCATGTGCGTATGCGCATGTGCGCACGACGTATAAAAATGTTGATACCTTCTGACATTTGTCCACACATTACTGTGCATACATGTACTAGACTGGAGAATTGTAACATCTTGATGTGTTGATGGAATGGATTGTACCCCTAGTTAAGGACTGAATGTGTTTGCCTTTGTTCCTTGTGAATATGCACTTGTTTAACATGGTGCCTAAAAAAAGTTACAAAATAGAAAAAAGAGCAAAAGCAGGAAGGATTTTAAAGTCTTGTACCTTGGCCCACACACTCACAGCAACCGTGCAACATGCATGCCGCATATTCAATAAATAAATCACACAGGTTGATTGATTTATCGCCTGTAGGATGGGCAGCTGAATGAGAAGTCAAACTGGTTGTCGAGATGCGAAGCATCACCTGGACTATCACAACGCCTAGGGCACCCACCGAAGGATGATTATCATGTTGTCCACAGAGCAACAACGTGTCCTGGTGAGACTCCGCACTGGGCACAACAGACTTCACAGTCACTTGTGCCGAAAGCTCAAGGTGGTGCCTTCTCCAGTCTGTCCTTGTGGGCAGGAAGAACAGACAGCGGAGCATGTGCTCCAGAAATGCCTATCACATGGACAGCCAAGGAGAGAGTTGTGGCCATCAGAGACAGTTCTTAATGACGAAGCTCTACGGCAGTCTACAAGAGCTGGACAAAACGGCACTATTCACCTCAAGAGCCGGACTGACCATGTAGACCAAGGCGTTCGCAAAGAAGAAGAAACTGGTTGACTACGTTTGTACGGAGGGAGAGACGTTAGCGAGGGTGGATGCCTCCTACCTTTTTTTTTTTTTTTTTTTTTTTTTTTTTTTTTTTTTTCTTTTCTTTTTTTTTTTCTTTTTTTTTGTTGAGTGATACAGGTGTTGTCGAAAGCGATTATAAAGTAAAGGCCACGTCTAGCCCATGTCAGGCTCAGCAAATCACTAGGTGTTATTGTAGTGAATGGAAATGAACAGCGAGAAATAAAATGACGAAGAGTAATATTGTTTGAGTAAAGATACTTTCTATCAGCAATTAAGAAAAAAAGTGATAATTGTTTTTTTTTTGTCTTGTTTTTTTAGATAGAGTAGCGACGATTAGTCTATTTCTTTTCTTTTCTTTTCCTTCCTTTTTTTTTTTTCTGTTTTCTGTTCTTTTTTCACTTTTTTTTTTTGAGAGGCAAGACACAGTGTGTGTGTGTGTGTGTGTGTGTGTGTGTGTGTGTGTGTGTGTGTGTGTGTGTGTGTGTGTGTGTGTGTGTGTGTGTGTGTGTGTGTGTGTGTGTGATTCACACACCAAAATTCTCTCTCTGTCTGTTTCTCTCTCTCTCCTCTCTCTCTCTCTCTCTCTCTCTCTCTCTCTCTCTCTCTCTCTCTCTCTCTCTCTCTCTCTCCTTCTCTGTCTGTCTGTCTGTCTGTCTGTCTGTCTGCCTGTCTGTCTCTCTCTTTCAAGGTACCTTTAATTCCACACCAATTTTCTTTTCCTTATCTTCACACGCACGCGCGCGCGCGCACACACACACACACACACTCACAGACACACAGACACACAGACACACACACACACACACACACACACACACACACACACACACACACACACACACACACACACACACACCTCTAAGACAATAATAACCCACAGAATCATAGTCCCAGCAATCTATATCCCTCAGGCCAAGATGATAGAGTGTGTGTGTGTGCGTGCGTGCGTGCGTGCGCGCGCGCGCGCGTGTGTGTGTGTACGTGTGTGTGTACGTGTGTGTGTGTGTGTGTGTGTGTGTGTGTGTGTGTGTGTGTGTGTGTGTGTGTGTGTGTGTGTGTGTGTGTGTGTGTGTGTGTGTGTGTGTGTGTGTGTGTAGGGGGGGTGGGGTTCGTTTGTTTGTTTGACACTTATATTTGTGTTAGGTACAGTTCAAAAGGTAATCTTGGCCTTAACCAAAATTAATGTGACGGTGACAAGGTTTGCTCAGTTAGACTGGGAGTGGTCATCAACTGCTTTGACCTGTCCAAGTCAGTGTACTTTCTCTGCCTAACACCAGCTCCTGTGTGGTCTAGTGGTTAGGATTCCTGGCTTTCACCCAGGCGGCCCGGGTTCGATTCCCGGCACAGGAACTTTTTTTTTTTCCTTGTTTGTTTGCCGTTTGTCCTTCTGCACTGATTTCTCAAACTCTCCCCCCCCTTCCCCCCCCCCCCCCCCCCCCTTTTTTTTTTTTAAATTCTTTTTGTTTTGATATTTGTTTCTTTCTACCCTTCTCCCCTTCCTTCCCTTAACGCTACTGCCAGGGTATTTCTTAACCTCTGAGTCACAAATAATTTTGCTTTCGCTGCTTTCCCCTTTCTGGTGATACAGGTATTCACTTTTCTCTCTTTTTGTGCCTTTTTTTTTTTCAGAAGAGAGAGAGAGAGAGAGAGAGAGAGAGAGAGAGAGAGAGAGAGAGAGAGAGAGAGAGGAGGGAGGGAGGGAGGGATAGATAGAGAGATACGTTTAAAACAAAGAACAGAGCATACAAAAAGGTAATGCAGAAGTTATTACTATTTTTAAGGTTTTGCTTCAATTTTTACAATCCATTTGGTATCTTGGCAGTTTGTGCATACTTTTTGTCATCTGTCTGTCTGTCTGTCTGTCTGTCTGTCTGTCTGTCTGTCTCTCTCTCTCTCTCTCTCTCTCTCTCTCTCTCTCTCTCTCTCTCTCTCTCTCTCCAGAAAGCAGAGGCACGAAAAAAGAAGAAACGTGAAAATCTCCTACCTGTTATTGGGGGCTGGAATAGCTTGGTTGGTAGAGCGTTGGACTCGTAATCTTGGTGATCCTGGGGTTGCGGGTTCGAATTTCCACCGGACCGTTTCGGTACAGGGGGATTTTCCCCTCAGAGTTAACATTGGTTCTGACTCCATTTCCCATACAGTCCTTCGAATGAGACTATAAACCGAGGCTCCGTGTGTGAACGCACACATAACATCTTGCACACACGTAAAATCCCATCACCAACTTTCGGAAGAGAAGGCCAGTTTGGCGGTTGGTGTGGATGACACGTTACACATAGCATGCACTCTGTGCCATGGAAAATGGAAAGAATGAAAGAGTTGTTAAATTGAATGAACAATATTAACTGAATGACACGTGAAACTACTGAATGAAGCGCCAGCAGGCAGGGCAGCTCTCCAGTCGGCTCTTCCCAGATAATCAGCCCGTTGTGTAAACGAGAATGCGGATTGTTAAGTGCTTAATGCTTGGTCTCTGGCCGGGGACAGGTGCTATATAAGTACTCTAAATAATCACCAGAAAGAGGAAAGAGGCGAGAGCATCAATGCTGAGTCAGAGGACAAGAAATACCGTGGTGGTGGTGGTGGTGGGAGATAAGGGAAGCAGAAAAAAAAGAAAAGAAAGGGGGAGAAGGAAAAGTTAGGAAATGGAAGTACAGGAAGGAAAGACAAATATAAAGTTCCTGTGCCGGGCATTGAACCCGGGCCACCTGGGTGAAAGCCAGGAATCCTAAACCACTAGACCACACAGGAGTTGTTTGCATTAACTGAAAGTGTGCAAACA
>JADBJO010032486.1:0-15632 GCA_016801955.1 Conus betulinus
ACGCACCTGATTGTGCATCACGCCAAAATTGTATAGGTAATAGTGATGACATTTAGGAAGTGTTGCGTTACTTCTGTAGAGTCAGTAAGCTACCATTTCCCGCCTCCTAACCCCGTTTTAAATCCCAACCGTATGCTCTTGTTAGGGAATCGCGTGCGACTCTTTGTCGTTGTTGGACTACTTTTTGGCATCATGGACGATGGTGTGGGGGAAGGGGGCAAAGCCATTTGGCTTTGAAAAGACAGTTTACAAATGGGAACATTTCTTGCATGAGGCCGTCCCCACTGTTGGAAGTAGCTCATCAGGTAAAATGTGTGTGAGAAATTTCCGGCATGAATTAATCCATGGTGTAGCAGGACTGGGTGATCGGTTCAGCAGTGGTGGAAGGCTAACGGGAAATGTTGTGGCAGGGGGGGAATGGTAGCGGAAAAAATTTTTCACAGAAACAGCTCAATAATGGCACCAAAGTTGTGTTTATGATGTTGGTACCACATCAAGGTTTTTTGTTGTTTTTTTTTAAATTTTAATGTTTTTAACAAAATTTTAGAGACTAACAACAATGAGTACGTCATCAGTTTGCTATGGTTGTACTCCATAGTGTTTTGTTCCACATCTTTTGACAGTTTTGATTTCAGAGTGAATATGTTTACTTTGTCTTTCTATTTGAGGTGGACCAGTTTGTAATGTTGTTCCGATCTGTCAAGGTCATCATCAAAGTCCATCGTCCCTCTGAGTCGAACATCAGCTCCGTGTGTGTGTGTATGATTGAATGCGGGTGGCTATTGGAACAAACTCACAGCTGGTCTGTTGTGCAAGTGTGAAACCATTCCTCCCACGCTTGTTATGAGGTGTCCATTGAGTATGTATGATGATGGTGGATGTAATGCGAAGACAGTGCAACAGGCTATAGGAGGGTGGCCCCTTAATGTGAACCATTTCCCAACAACGGTAGGAGGGTGGCCCAATAATGTGAACCATTTCACACACAGATGGAGTAGGCCCAATGATGTTAACTGCGCCCACATGATTGTTGGCCCAAACTTTGTACCTATTTCCCACAGCTGTACAGTGTGGCCCCAATACATGGAACATTTCCCAGAGCTGTAGAGGGTGGCTAATGTCACCATTTAAGTGAAGTGGCCCCAAGGATGTATTTTCCCACAGCTGTAGGAGGGTGGCCCACAATAATGTGAACCATTTTCCCCACAGCTTGTAGAGGGTTGGCCCAATAATGTGAAACCATTTCCAACAGCTGTAGGACGGGTGGGCCCACTGATGTGAGCCATTCTCCCACAGCAGCCTAGTAGGAGGGTGGCCCATAAAATAGTGAACCATTTCCAACCAACAGTGCTGTAGAGGAGGGGTGGCTTCAATTAAGGGAACACCATTTCCAACAGCCAACTGGAGGAGGGTGGCCCCGTAGTCTAATGACTGAAACATTCTCCCACAGCGGTAGGAGGGTGTGCCAATACATGTGAACCATTTGAACACATTTCCACACCCAGCTGTAGGCGGGTGGTCCACTAGTGTGGACTATTTCTACACGATGTAGGAGGGTGGCTACAATAAACATGAACCATTCCCACAATGTAGGAGGTGCCCCCAGTAATGTGAAACCATTTTCCCACAGCTGTAGGAGCGGTGGCCCAATATTGTGACTCTATTCCACAAACTGTAGGGAGGGTTGACCCAGTGACATGAACGATTGTTCAACAGAAGTGCGAGGGTGGGCCTAATGATGTGAAACCTTTTCCGCGCAGCTGTAGGAGGCGTTGAGCCCAGTGATACTAGCCCCATCGTCATATTCCAACACAGCAGTAGGAGGGTGCGCTAAATGACATGGAAATCAATTTCCACAGATGTGGGAGGGTGACGACCACTGACGGGGGTCAGCGGATGTCTTGGCCAGCTTGGTGGATGTTGTTAGTGATGTGCTGGTCAGTCTCCCTTCTATCGCGTCACCCTTGCCAGGCAGCCTTCGCTGGATACAGCCCAGACGTTCTTGACCGCGGAGCGTCTAGTTGTTACGGTTCGTTTTACTTCGAAGGCTCCAATCGATCGCATGACAAGCTTGATATGGTATAGAAGAGGGTCGCAGAGCGACGAGACAGCGGTGGGGTAAAGAATCGGAAGGCGAACAGAAACGGAGAGGAGGATCCATTAAGAGTAAGTAATCTAGATAGTACTCGAAGACTCATCATGAGAGACTTAGCCGGAAAGCTGGGATCGGATTCGTCACGAGTAAGTGTCTTGCGTGACAACGATACAAAAAAGAAAGGGATCCCAAAGTCAGAAATAATTCAGCGCATCATCGTAGAGAAATGAGATTCATAGGTTGAGGTTAGCGTGTGGAATGCGGGAGATAGTGTTAGGTGTTTAGGCCCGCAGCAGAAGACAAGCGATTATGCATAACGACAGAAGAAGCGAAAAGATCAAATATCAGGATCACGCACTTAACAACGAATAAGACACAGAAAATACACTCCGTAGGAGAGATGACGAGAAGTGCATATAGTAGTGCCAGAAGCTGAAGCTAGCACAAGTGCATAAGTTCACTGATTTTTAAATCAAACGCATTGACATATCTTTAAACTGGGTAGCTCTGAGTGAAGGCAGAGCGGCAGGATCTCGAGACCCTCCCGTAAAGAAAAACAGCTATAGTATTTCATTAAACATAGACCACCACCCTAATCATGACCTTCCCCCCCCCGTGGTTACTATGGCAGTGAGAGGCTTTCATGATGTAAAAGGCAGTTAATTCCCCCAAGCATCATTGTTTTGGATGTGGATGGTGTTGGAACCCGTCTTTGTGGATACCTGTTAGTGGATATGGATGATTGGAAAACGTGATGTGAAAATTATCCTGTCCCGCATGACGATTGTGGGGTACTGTTCATGTGCGGAGATGTGGAACTGTTGATGTGAAAGGAGCTCTGTCCACGGTTGACAATGTGTTACCCTGTTTCATGTGGATATGATGGTGGAAAAAACCTTTGAAGATGAAAAAAAATGTGGAAACTGCTCTGTGGAACTTGTACCTTGTTATGTGAAAATAAATTTGAACTTGTTTTATGGGGATGATTGTAGAACCTGACGATGATGTGGATATGTGATACCTGTTTGTGTTTAGACTGGAGGGACAGGGTAGCTTGGGGGGAAGGAAGAGCACCACAGGTTGACATCACGGGATCCTTTCAGTCACAGAGAAAGGCAGGGAACATCACAGAATTACTGGATCCTTTCACAGAGAAAGGCAGGGAACATCACGAATTACTGGATCCTTTCACAGATATAAAGGCGGGGGAATATCACAGAATTACTGGATCCTTTCACAGAGAAAGGCAGGGAATATCACAGAATTACTAGGTCCTTTCACAGAGAAGGGTGGGGAACATCACAGAATTACTGGATCCTTTCACAGAGAGAAAAGGTGGGGAACATCACAGAATTGCTGGATCCTTTCACAGAGAAAGGCGGGGGAACATCACAGAATGACTGGATCCTTTCACAGAGAAAGGTGGGGGAACATCACAGAATTATTGGATCCTTTCACAGAGAAAGACGGGGGGAAACATCACAGAATTACTGGATCCTTTCACAGAGAAAGGTGGGGAATATCACAGAATGACTGGATCCTTTGACAGAGAAAGGTGGGAAATATCACTAAATTACTGGATCCTTTTACAAAGGTGGGAAATATCACAGAATTACTGGATCCTTTTATATAGAAAGGCGAGAAATATCACAGAATGAGTGGATCGTTTTACAGAGAAAGGTGGGGAATATCAGAGAATGACTGGATCCTTTTACAGAGAAAGGTGGGGAATATAACAGAATTACTACATCCTTTCACAGTGGGGAACATCACAGAATTACTGGATCCTTTCACAGAGAAGGGTTGTGAGAACAAGCACGGCTTTTTCCTGTGGCTGTTTTTGTCCTCTCTTCTCCATGGCACAAAATTAAAACACAATTAATCCATATCTGTTGTGTTCAATGTTTCTGTATGTCCAGAATTTGGCATGTGTTTTTTTCGCTTGCTTCTCTTTTTTGTAACTGAAAGAAAGATTTTATGATATCGAGCTGTATTTTTCTACTTGGAGCAGCATGTGTTATTGAACCAATGTTGTACATTGAACAGTATGGATGTTTTCTAGCATTCCATGTACTCCATGCATTTCTGTGTATATTGCGAGAGCTTTCACTATGGCTTATATTTATTAATCAGCAAAGAAACTGTTCTTCTGTTCTCAGATGGAATATACTTTTGTGATAACTCGGATGTACAAGATCTACTAACGGCTTATTGTATTCTAGATTAATGCCCATCATTAACTGGCTTGAGGGGGAGGGGGGAGGTGAAGAGAGGAAGGCGGGTGTGTGATTTTTTCTTTTACTTGTCCTTATGAGCAGACTGTGGTGAGCGTTTGATGGGCTCCTGTAGCGAGGTGCTGACAACACTGGCTTCTCAGTGTGAGAGTCCAGGTTTAAGACCCAGCGGGTGGCTGATGGTTGACATGTGCCCTGATTTCCCATCTGTGGTTAGCCTGCCAGGGGGTTTGACCCCCCCCCCCCCCCCTTCCCTTTTGGTGTGTCTGTGCATGTTGACCGTCAGCTACACACATGACAGATCTGATGTTTCATGTCAACATTCTATGGACAGTGCACATGAGACAGACTCGAAAGTTTTATGTGGGCGTTGTTAGCTGGATGATGGACACATGACAGACTTGGTGTTTCATGTCGACGTTCTATAGTCAGTGGACACATGACAGACTTGGTGTTCCATGTTGACGTTCTATAGACAATGGACACATGACAGACTTGGTGTTCCATGTTGACGTTCTATAGTCAATGGACACATGACAGACTTGGTGTTCCATGTTGACGTTCTATAGACAATGGACACATGACAGACTTGGTGTTCCATGTTGACGTTCTATAGACAGTAGACACATGACAGACTTAGTGCTTCATGTTGACGTTCTATAGACAGTAGACACATGACAGACTTGGTGTTTCATGTTGACGTTCTATAATCAAAGGACACATGACAGACTTGGTATTTCATGTTGTTCTATAGACGATGAACACATGACATACTCGATGTTTCATGTGGGCATTCTGGGGACGTTGTACACAAAACCAAGCAAAATGCACCAGAATCCTTGGAGAGGGAATGGGCATAGCCAAATGCTCCCCATCGCGCTCAGCAATGCCCGGAGAAGCGCTGCATAGCAGCAACATGACCGTTCAAGTGTCTGTCACTGCAGTGACGTGATGAACACTGCATAGCAGCAACATGACCGTTCAAAGTGTCTGTCGCTGCAGTGACGTGACGTGATGAACACTGCATAGCAGCAACATGACCGTTCAAGTGTCTGTCACTGCAGTGACATGATGAACACTGCATAGCAGCAACAGCACTGCAGAGTGGTAACATGGCTGCTGTGTGTCTGTCACTGTGATGATATGACAGACACTGCATAGTGGCAACAACACATGGCTGGTATGTGTCTGTCACTGTAATGATGTGATGAACAATGCATAGAGGTAACATGGCTGCTGTGTGTCGACCTGTGTCACTGGTAATGACAGACACTGCATAGTGGCACATGGCTGGTATGGTGTCTGTCACTGTAATGATATGACAGACACTGCATAGTGGCAACATGGCTGGTATGTGTCTGTCACTGTAATGATATGACAGACACTGCATAGTGGCAACATGGCTGGTATGTGTCTGTCACTGTAATGATGTGACAGACACTGCGTAGTGGCAACACGGCTGGTATGTGTCTGTCACTGTAATGATATGACAGACACTGCATAGTGGCAACACGTCTGGTATGTGTCTGTCTCTGTAATGATGTGACAGACACTGCGTAGTGGTAACACCGGCTGCTATGTGTCTGTCACTGTAATGATATGACAGACACTGCATAGTGGCAAACAGGGCTGGTATGTGTCTGTCTCTGTAATGATATGACAGACTCTGCTGCATAGTGAACTCTGCATAGAGGCAGCATGGCGGTTCATGTGTCTGTCACCGTAATGATGTGATGAACACTGCATAGAGGCAACATGGCTGGTATGTATCTTTCACTGTAATGATGTGACGAACACCTGCATAGAGGCAACATGGCTGCTATGTGTCTGTCACTGTAATGATATGACAGACACTGCATAGAGGCAACACTGCTGTTATGTGTCTGTCACTGTAATGATATGACAGACACTGCATAGTGGCAACATGGCTGCTCTATGTGTCTGTCACTGTAATGTCTGACGAAAACTGCATCGTGGCACCATGGCTGGTATGTGTCTGTCACTGTAGACATTATGTATGATGTGACGAATACTGCCGAAGAGGCACCATGGCTGCTATGTGTCTGTCACTGTAATGATGTGACGAACGCTGCATAGAGGCAACATGCTGGTATGTGTCTGTCACTGTAGTGATATGACAGACACTGCATAGTGGCAACATGGCTGGTATGTGTCTGTCACTGTAGTGATATGACAGAGCACTGCATAGTGGCAACATGGCTGTTGGTATGTGTCTGTCACTGTAATGTCTGATGAACACTGTCACTGTGATGATATGACAGAAACTGCATAGTGAACTCGGCATAGAGGCAACATGGCGGTTCATGTGTTCTTGTCACCGTAATGATGTGATGAACACTGCATAGAGGCAACATGGCTGCTATGTGTGTGTCACTGTAATGATATGACAGACACTGCATAGAGGCAACATGGCTGCTATGTGTGTGTCACTGTAATGATATGACAGACACTGCATAGTGGCAACATGGCTGGTATGTGTCTGTCACTGTAATGTCTGACGAAAACTGCATCGTGGCACCATGGCTGGTATGTGTCTGTCACTGTAATGATGTGATGAACACTGCATGGTGGCACCATGGCTGGTATGTGTCTGTCACTGTAATGTCTGACGAAAACTGCATCGTGGCACCATGGCTGGTATGTGTCTGTCACTGTAATGATGTGATGAACACTGCATGGTGGCACCATGGCTGGTATGTGTCTGTCACTGTAATGTCTGACGAAAACTGCATCGTGGCACCATGGCTGGTATGTGTCTGTCACTATAATGATGTACACTGCATAGAGGCAAACATGGCTGCTATGTGTCTGTAATGATGTGATGAACACTGCATAGAGGCAACATGGCTGCTATGTGTCTGTAATGATGTGATGAACACTGCATAGAGGCAACATGGCTGCTATGTGTCTGTAATGATGTGATGAACACTGCATAGAGGCAACATGGCTGCTATGTGTCTGTAATGATGTGATGAACACTGCATAGAGGCAACATGGCTGCTATGTGTCTGTAATGATGTGATGAACACTGCATAGAGGCAACATGGCTGCTATGTGTGTCTGTAATGGTGTGATGAACACTGCATAGAGGCAACATGGCTGCTATGTGTCTGTAATGATGTGATGAACACTGCATAGAGGCAACATGGCTGTTCATATTTCTCATTGTAATGGGCTCAAGGAAGACTGCAGACATGGAACAATGGATGGACACCCTGGAAATCAATGTCGCATAGTTAAAGGCATTGTAGCTCTTTGATCTTTTTATGCAAATGAATAAGCTTTTAAAACATGTAACCGCCATCTACATCATAACTCTGGGATAAACTTACTGCATGTTAGACTGACTGATGTCAGCATGGAAATGCACAAAATTAAAAAAAAAAAAAAAAAGCCTTGCAACAGTTTTGCTTATTGCTAATTGAATGAAAGACTTGTTTTTCCGTTGGTCAAAGATGAAGTTTTTGGTAAAGCCAGTGGATTTTTCTTTTCTGAGAAATAACATAAGTTTTTAACATTATCAGTAATGCTTTAGGTTGGCCTTTTTTAAAAGAAAATATTCTTAATTTCTGATCGAAGATATTGTTGTCTTAATCTTTTTCTTCCATTGGTAAACATAATAACATAGAATGGTTTTACGTTGTCATTGTTTTATACCTGACAAAAGTGATATTCTTTTGCAGTGAATGTACCAGGGATGGTTGAATGATACGTTACAAGCAGTTTTAAAGTCATGTTTTGTTATAAAGTATCTGATGTACTGACGTTTCGTCCATAATTACTGGAGAAAATCTCACACACACTCTCACAGACACACCCCACCACCCATGCATGCACGCAAACACACACACCACACACACACTGTGTGCATACATTGTCTGCTGTCATTTTTGCCCTTTAATTATAATCTTCTCTCCTGTCTCTGTTCTGGGAAGGGTTTGGACACTTTTTTTCCTCAGGTCACACCTGAAGGCCAGGCAGACCGGTCTGTAGTGAAGTAGTGACAGGGAGTGAGACTATGCACACTGTCCGCAGCGTCCCCAGGTCTCTGTTAATGCCCACATGACCTGTAGCGTTGTTTTTCTGTACATGACCCATAGGTTTGTGTCTTTAGGGTTCTTTCTCACCAGGTGACCTTTCTCCCAGTACGATGACGACCCCTGAAGAGCCCTTGTGTCATCGGCTGGGCTATACAGACAACACTGAATTCAGCTACATCGAACTCACGCCATTGCATGCAGGCACATATTGCTCCACTGTTAAGTCTTCCATGTGTAATGACATGACATACTGCTTGAAGGAAATAAAGAAAGGAAATCAGTATTGTGGTTGGTTTGTTGAAAGATACTGCTGGTTTTTCATGATTGAAACGATTTATGGAAAAGATACCACAACAGATTATGTCCTGGTTTCCAGTCATTGAAACGGTTTTTGTTGATAGATGCCACACTACCTAACATCCTGGTTTCCCATCAAAGAAAGGCTTTGTTGACAGATACCAAAATAGACAACATCCTAGTTTCCTGTCATTGACATGGTTTGTTGACAGATTACACAACAAGTAATGTCCTGGTGTCCATTTAGTGGTTTCCAATCAAATATTGACAGGAAACACCAGACTTTTTCACCAAGTGGACAGAGCTCTCCCAGTCCATACCTCTCAATTCAGTCGACAGAGGCTTCCTAATCCATACCTTCCTAATTCAGTCCACAGAGTCCTCCCAATCAATATACCCCTGATTCAGTCCACAGAGCCCTCCCAATCCATACCCCCCTAATTCAGTCAACAGAGCCCTCACAATCCGTATTCCTCTAATTCAGTCAACAAAGCCCTCACAATCCATATTCCCCTAATTCAGTCAACAGAGCCCTCACAATCCATACCCCCTAATTCAGTCAACAGAGCAATCACAATCCATACCCCCCTAATCCAGTCAACAGAGCCCTCACCAATCCATATTCCCCAATTCAGTCAACAGAGCCCTCACAATCCATACCCCCCCTCATTCAGTCAACAGAGCAAAATCACAATCCATACCCCCCTAATTCAGTCAACAAAGCCCTCACAATCCATATTCCCTAATTTAGTCAACAGAGCCCTCACAATCCATATCCCCCCTAATTCAGTCAACAGAGCCCTCACAATCCATATTCCCCTAATTCAATCAACAGAACTCTCACAATCCATAGTCCCCTAATTCAGTCGACAGAACTCTCACAATCCATAGCCCCCTAAGTCAGTGGACAGAGCCCTCCCAGACCCCACTTTGCTAAGTTAATAGCCCCATGTGGCCTGTGTGTTAATCTGTACAAAACTTCATCATCAACATGCCCTCCCTCACTCCCTGTACTGGAACATAGTTTATGTTGACAAAGAAGTACTGTTTATACCTCAAAATGTTCGGCAAAAAACTTGCTACTGCACATAATAGAGACCAGAGCAAAGTCTGATGAGTCCCACTCTGGTAGGAGAGCAGCATGAATATGAGCAGCAAGGGTTGACTTCCTCCTCCGAGTGAAAAAAGAACTGTGTATTCCAGTGCTGGAAATGGACTGTGTCCCTATTGCAGCCACCCATTTCTGACTGGAACATTTGGCAGGAATTCTTTTACCCTTTGCCGTACACCACCAAAACTTTTGCACATCTTATGTTGTGGGTCTGCTGGAGCCCACGCTTTTTGTATAGGAATGAGACTTGCCATGTTGTGGGTCTCCAGAGATCTATACTTTTTCTGAAGGTAGTCACTTTCGATTTTGTGTTGATGCCTTTGTTGACAGAAACAAACAATTGGTTCAGGAGCGGGGCCGTGCCTTTATGACTAAGTCAAGGATTTTTGTGGAGGTAGCTTAAAAAACTGACTCAGGTTATCTAGTGAGAATCAAGACTGTGGGTCATTTAATACCCATGATGTATGGTAAGGTGAAAAATGGCAGCAAGGGTTTTGTTATTTAAAGCAATCTTGCCAAGGTGTTAATTCACTGTATTCATGTAGTCTAACAAAGACCATTAAGCACTTGGCTGCTTCTCTCCTCTGCTGCTCACAACACTGTGGTCCTTCATTCAGGCCATAGTGTCAGAACACTGCACGCTCAATCCACAGTTTGCTCAGAACACTGTAGGTACCACATTTTGACACAAGTGTTTTGTGCATGTGTATATGTGTGTGTGTGTGTGTGTGTGTGTGTGTGTTGTGTGTGTGCACGCATGCACACGCACGCTCATGCAAGCATGGGCACACATGAGCAGGGAAGAACCCTGGTTTGATTCTGTCACGTTATCTGCCACGTTACTGAGAACGCTTCCCTGTAGTTTGCACTACGATGAACACGCCTGCAATGGATTTGAAAATGATGTGCAACCTATTGATGCACAGAGTGATAATTATGATCATGCATCAGAGTTCAGGCCCATATCCCCTCTAAAAGATTTGCTAAGGATACAGTACAGATTACATGGAACTCTGGTACTCTCATAAGTGAAGGTGTTGCCTGCAAACACATGTTACAGACCACGCTTCAGTTCAACTGTGTATTGCACTGTACTAGACATGGGCACAGTGACCCTTCTCTCTTCATTCAGAGATTGATACTACTACCCAAATGTGTTCACGCCTCTTTTTAGGAAGCTGCAAAAATATCCATAGTGAATTCTGAGGGGTGCACTGTGGGCATTTGTGGGGACTTAAGTATCATGTCTTTAGCAAATTCTGAGGGGTGCGGTATGTGCATCTTTGGAGATATCGGTATCACCTGTCCTTCATGATTTTCGGAAGGGTTTATTGTCCACATCTTGAGGGATATAGTATGTGCATCTTTGGGAACATTGGAATTAATATCTTTAGCAAAATCTGAGGGGTGCATTATGTACATCTTTTGGGAACTAGGTGTCAAACATCCTTAGCAAATTCTGAGAGGTACATTATGTGCATCTTCAAGGGTGTAGCATGTGCATGTTCTCTTTGGGGACATCGCGGTGTCAATATTCTTAGCGAATTCTGAGAGGTGTATTATGTGCATCTTGAAGGGTGTAGCATATGCATCTTTGGTGACATCGGTGTCAATATCCTTAGCAAATTCTGAGAGGTGTATTATGTGCATCTTTGGGGATGTTTGTATCAGCAAAAAAATCATGAAGAACTGGTTGGAATGGACACTAATCACTAATGGCACCTTCAGAAGATGAAAGACAACACTGGACCTTTCTGTACAATCCCTTCCACCACCCCCCCACCACCGCCTCCCCTCCGACATCATCCCTGTCTGGCCTCCCAACAGTTTGATGTGTTTGGGAAAGATGAGGAAGATGACTACCACGTGGAGCGACTTTAGATTTAATTCATTCATCTATCACTGGATGTGTCCAGCAAATTCACTGCACTGCAAGATAATGTGACACAGTTGTAAAAACAGAACAATGCAGAACAATTTGAACTGATGTGTGCCAGCTCAATCACACAGGCATACATTCTGAAAATGGTTTGTTCCTGAGTTTACAGCATGCACAAGACTGACACATGGAGGGTTTTCCTTTGTTGTCCTAACCACAAATGATCATTTTATTTCCAAAGATGGACAGACCTCTTTCAGTACAGAGAATATATCCAAAGAGCACAGACCTCAGAAACAGCAGTTAAAATTATGTATCACTGAAAATGCACAGAAAATAAAGTTTTTATCAAAACAGTTTAACACAAAATAAAGTGTGCTCACACTCAATTTTACAATGTCATTCAAATTCCTATATCAACTTTTTTAAGAACTGCAATGTCCTCTGTGTGTAAAATCCTTTTGCACCGTTGTTCAAGTTCCTGTTTCAATCAATTTTTAAGAACTGAAATTCCTCTATGTGTAATCAAATTTCCTTAAAAAAAGCTAACAAGATCGCTTTGTAAAATTCCTTAAAAAAGCTAACAATTTTAATTAACAAATTCAAGTATCACTATCAGCTCTTATATGTTTCTTTTATTTCTTTTTTTTTTTTTTCTTTTTTTAAATCTCAAAAACTATGTTCTGATACTCTTCACAGCCAGTCTGTCATGGTTGCTAGGAAAGTACACACCCTGACAATATAAGATGAGGGTTGATGTGTGTCCACTGATGCCTATATTTGTGCATAGTGAAAGCACAAGCAACAACAAAGCAAGGAAAATGAGGATTCTGTTTATTGTTCATTCAAAGGTAAGTATAACATAACATACTCACAACAACATGTGTATTAATAGTGATGCATATTTTCCAGCTTACTACAATGCAGTCATTGCTGCACATATCATGGGCAACTTCCAATTAGAGCAGAGCCCTGAACCCTGTGCATCACTGAAGGGTTCTGCGCCTATCCTAATGATGTAACTTCTTTGAACAGATCCCCAACCCTTTGGCACTGCTGAAGGGTTCAGTCATCCTGTTGTTTTGTAGGTTTCTGTTTAACAGAGCCGCCCATGTCTGTGTACTGAAGATTCTGTTATCCTGATGGTCTAGATGTTGTAGGTTCATTAAATGAGCCCCATATCTTGGCATTAAGGTAGGAATCTGCCTAGTCACGTCGTTCATCTACTGCTAAGTTTCCAGGCGTTCTCATGCAGTTCCTCCCTGACAATTGCCTGCGGTCTGACCCACTGCTTGCACCAATGAGCGGCTCCTGACTCATCACAGAGAAATGTGTTGTGCGTGTTGTGGATGGACTAACACCCTATAATCATACGAAGCTAACCTCTGTCTAGGTTCTCTTGATATCAAAATCAACAAGACCTGAAGGTGTGTGTCGTCCTTTTACGCCAAACAATTATCCCTATGCTAAAGATTTTCATAAAATATTTTCCTTCTAATATTTCCAATTTTGAAGTTTAAATTCTATTTTCAGGGAGTTTCTCACTTGTCAGGGACTAAAATTCGGATATTTCCAAACTGGATCCGTATTTGAAAGGCTATTCCAAGAAGAGGCAAGTGCTCGCAGGAAACCGTGATTACATCAAACAGCTCAATGCACACAGAGCACCATGCAGAACCAACACGCCAATAGCTCAATAAACATACATGACCAAAACCAGTACTCTAACAGGCTCAGCACACACACACACACACACATGCACATACACAGCACCTCCCACACACACACACATGACAGTGGTACACACCAACTCAATAAAACTGTACACCCTTGTAACAGAGCCGTCTACACCTACAGAACTAACACCAGGAGCTCAGTACTGTGTTTTACGGACATGACAATTCTGCCTTCAAAGTTAAACGACATGTCATTCACTGGGACAACCCCACCCACCTCCCCCCCCCCCCCCAAACTCTCCTACCCAACTCCACCAAACTCCTAATTATGTACACACACACACAAGCACATGTATACACACGGAATGTGCAGATTAGCACATACACAGCCAAATCAAGCCATCATGTACCCCCCATGCCCATATTACACATGCAAACAGAAAGTCGCGTGAATCAACCACCATGTTTAAACAAATTTTGTAAAAGTCAACCATGGAAACAGTTTGAGGACCACTAACTTCTGGCTGGGGCAGTGAAGGCCCCATCCAGCTGTATGGTGTGTCATAACTGTGTGCATGAGAGCAGGTTACTGGTGTTCACTTCTCTTCCTGACCACTCACACACGCTTGGTACGACAAATCTTCATCATTGTTGACGCAGATATAGTTACAAGTTCTGCCATCATGTGAACTTCTTCTTTCTTGCTGGCTCAAAAATGAGATGTCTGTTGTTGTGTTGGCTGTGTACGTCGTGACTTTTGTGTTGGGTGTGCAGGTGTGATGTAATGTTGTGGTGTGTGGTGTGTGCATGTGTGTGTGCCTCGATGTGCTTGGGTGTGGTGTGCGTGAGTGTTGTGTGTGTGTGTGTGCAAGTGGGGTTGTGATAGTCGTGGTGTGCAATCCCTAACATCACGTTCCCCACTACGCTCTCCCCTCTGCCTCCTCCCCCCCATCTTCATCTGCCTAAGAAACAGGTCCAGCATACGAGGTCACAGACACGACTGTGTACAGACACGTATACTACACACTATGTTGGCGACACATCTGACGGTACTAGGTCACAAACCGTAAGACACTGCTGGTCCAACACCTTAATAAGTCCAGTTTTTTACCCACCTAACAGTAATCCTCAAGCTGAACTCTACTGCTAACCTACTGAAATGCGCCCTCCTCTGCCCTTGAGACCCCCCCCCCCCCCCGCGCCCCGCCTCCCCCCCGAGCTAGAGGATTCTCCCTCCTACATCTCGTCTCAAGAGATCGCGTGCTAAACGTTAACACAATTTTTTGGTACCTTAAAAATGCTTATGCTGTGCTGGAAGGTGAGGATCATTTGATGTAAAATATGTTTCGAACATAAAACATTGCTGGGAGCTGTCAGAAAACAGGGAGGGTATTGAATAGAAGGGGGCTCCTGAAATTATCATAGCTTTTTCACAGAGCACACACAAACACACACAGACTTTGCATGCTTATATTCAGAAAATCTTGAGTGGGTAGGGTAGATAACCTGCATTGCATGTTTATCGGAAGAAACTTGGTTGGTTGTTGCAATGGGATGCCACTGTGGGGGCATAATAACTTTTAAGTGGGTGTGGCTCAACTGTATAAGCTTTACCAGATGTGGCTTGAGTAGACCTGTCCGGTAGTCGACACACACGCAGAAACAAAGTGAACAAGTCCTGGACACCACAAAGGGACCTGGTCATGGTCCAGCTTACAATCTGACAGGGGAATACTCTCTCCATTAGGATTGAATAAAGAACTTAAAGTGAATACACCACTGAACTGAAACTGTATGGACAGTACCTGTACGCAACACGCAGTGGTGGTGCTTTATCAGTGCCACAAGTTTCTTCCACATGAATGCCGACAACTTGCAATCGTACAAAGTCTCTCTATATGCTCTTGAACCAATGACGTCAGAATCTCTTAAAGTTTGAAATAATTTTTCAAATAATAGAACTGTACATGATCAGTAAAGGGCACCATCTTTCCTAACAATCTGGGCCAAAAGTTGACAAGACGCAGGTAGTTAGATTCTGATCCCTTTCCAAGCCGGTTTAGACTCAGTTGGAAAGGAAATGAAACGATTCAACATTTCAGATCATAGAGCAGTGAATCAAAACCAAAAACAAACAAAAAACAAAACAACACACACACACACCACACCACCACACACATGCAGCACACACACACGGAGAAAGGAAACAAACAAACAAAACCCACATGTCTGACATTAAGATGTAGATGTCAGACTGGAGAAGGCAACCTCCTGTTGAC
>JADBJO010032487.1:5000-7500 GCA_016801955.1 Conus betulinus
GGATAAAGCATTTTTAAATGTGAAAACGGGAATCTTCTCTCGGGGTATAGCGAGCATATTTGTTATATGTGGCTATAGATATCGTTCGAGCGAACTGTTTCACATGTTAAGCAAATCAACCCCAAACGACGAGCCTGTAATTGAAAAAAAATTATGACAAAAATGTCGGCAATTTATAACAATAAAAGAATCTTTATCTTTAGGCATCATATTTTGTCAGCCCACAACAGGAGAACTGCCGACTAGTAAATATGGCAGCGACAAGTGCGCGCCACAACTGAGAACTGGGCAGTCTAGTCTCGTTTAGACCACTGCTGTTGGCCTCACTCGTCACACTCGTTCTTTTCAGCCTTTGGACATGTTCAGTATGGACATTTCACACAGCCAGTGTGAAAAGTCACACGTCAGAGGTCCGTGGAAAGTTTTCAACACCGAGAAGACAATTTTTTTTTCTTTACCCGAAAACGCCCAAACTGAGCACAAATCTGAGCGGTTAATGTCAACGAATTCAAGATCTACCCTCTCACCAACATTGAACTGAAAGTGTTCAGGTAGAGATATGCATCTTACGTCCAGCTTTCTCTTTCCCACACGCGCGCGCGCGCGCGCACGCACACGCACACGCACACACACACACACACACATGCATATATATATATATATATATATATATATACATACACATATATTTGTATATATACATAATATACATATATATATTTATGTATATGAAATATATATATATATTTTAAATTAATAAATTCCAAGGATAAGTACCGAGCACCATTCCAGCAACTTACAGAGCAGCTTGTGTTGCAATGACTGCAAGAAATATTGAATTATAAACAAAGGTTGCTCTTATGTCTTAGATTGTAGAAACAGGGGGGTGGTAAGCCTTCATTTCTGCAGTGGTAGATGATTCTGCCTAACTGACAGTATGTGCTTGAGTGGGTGAATGGGGAATAATAAATGCTTCTCAAAATGGACCTTCAGCAAGCTTATAGTCTCCAAAGTGGGAGGCAAGCTCCAATGGGGAGGAAGCTCACTAACATATAACTCCTGGTCAGATACCGGTATTTCGAAACCTGAATGCTTCTCCTCAGTGACCGCAGAAAGTGTTAATTTGACTCCTCTGCCTTTCCGGTTTTTTGAAAACTTAACAAACATACTACGGTTTGCGCACCAGCCTTTTTCTGGGATACCATTCTTCTTAAAGCCGGAAAGGCAGAGGAGTCAACCACGCCCCCCTCCCCCCACCACACGCCCCCTTGCTGGACTTCAACCCTCTCTTTCACTCCTCCTCTTCCCCTACCTTTCCTGCTGCCCGTGTCACGCCGCGAGCAGGCCGCGCTACCCTCTCGCGCTGACTAACACGTCGCTGGCCACTCGCACGCAGTGCAAAGTACACACTAGGCTAGCTCGTTCGACGTTGGTAACCAGTCAGCTGAACACACTCTGAGATCGCACAGCACGACTCAATAACTGACGAATATGGCCGGCAATTCCATCACTATCATCATCTCACCTTCATGCTCGGTGAGTCGCTGAATAAAAGATTATTATCTTTATCAAAAATGATTAGCAGAGCCCGCTCAGCTGTGTAAGTACGTTGATTTGGTCGCTACGCTCGTCGAAGGTTGCGCCGCCATCTTTGCAAGCGAGACAAAGCGCTGGCTGGTCATCCAGTCAGTGATGAGGAAAAATGGTCTTTCCCCTCACGTGTGGTCATTTGCATATCATTTTAATACTGTAGACATATAAGGCTTACTACGCACACTCTATTTCAGTCCTTTGATAGGAATAGTAACGAATGAAAATTCAAGAAAAATGCATGACGACACACACACACACACACACACATATATATATATATAATACTGCTAAAAAGCCTAATAAAAATTCAAAGGTGCTCAACCCCTTAGGGAGCAAATCTGTTTAAAATAGATATTAAAACTTCCTTTTAATACTTTATTTTAATATATATATATATATATATATGGAACAATTTAATAGTTGTGTGTGCGTGCTGGGGAAGCCCAGCCAGACAGGAGCTGTCGCCTTATGCTATCTGCGCACTGAAAATAGCCAGGCGAAAAACAGGTGGCTTGGTTTCCTCGTGCTGGGCGACTAACCAACCCTACCCAACCTGACGCAGGTGCGCTGGGCGACTTCTTGCGATGGTCGAAATACAAAAGTCACTGGTCTGTTGTTTGTGGCGCTGGTTGCAACACAGCAAACCTCAAATGCATTGTTGAAGTCATCTGACAAGGAACGAATCAGACTGACATGCAGACAGGAACGAATGAAAATCGCCCCAGCTTCTTCCTGTCTTTTCCCTGATCTAGCAACGAGTCTTTGAGGTGGAAGAGTACCGAAGGAGAAGAGGAGGACAGAGAACGTGTGGATGGATGGGTTGGAGGGGGGGGGAGAGAGAGAGAGAGAGTGAGCGAGAGAGAGAAAGAGAGAGGGGAGAGAGAGGGAGAGGGAGAGAGAGAATTTA
>JADBJO010032487.1:12500-15631 GCA_016801955.1 Conus betulinus
CAGCTTTCAAACCGCTCAGCCCCAACTTTCCAAATAGAAGCTAGGAAACAAACATCGTTCAATGACTATCAACGGGAGAGTATTTCCATTTAACTTTTTTTTTTCTTTAATTTAAAGATTGTCCCCTACATTTTATACTGTTTGCATAATGTTTTTAGTTTTTTTCAGCACTTTTTTTCCTCCCCCACACTTTCGTTGGTTTCATTGACTTACCCTTCGCTGGCTGCTTTGGGGTGCTGTTGGATTCTTTTTTTGAACCCTTGGTGGTGAGAACACCACGGTGTTATGGACTGTGGTGTGTCTCTATTTGACGCCGGGGACACAGACACTACCACCGTGTCTGCCTGATGAGTTGCGGTCTAGAAGACGAAAGGCCTCGGAGCAGATCTGGCTTTCAAAGGGATTATGATACGAAAGGCCTCAGAGCAGATCTGGCTTTCAAAGGGATTATGATGGTTCCCACACGCAGCTAGCGGAGAGTTATCACATCTATGATATGATTTATTTATTTTATGTTCCCAGTTTCTTCATCTTCAACGTTCCTTTTTTTTCCTCACTTTTCTTTCTAAGTCTTTGCCAAGTCATTACTACGAAGACAGTAGAGTTGTTGGTTTGTGTTTGTTTGTTTTTTTTTTCCGCCGCTATTAGATTGTTCGTCTTTGTATTAGTCTCACTTTATTCAAGTTTAAAAGGTTGTGCCAGTCTTGAATGAACGTTACTTGTGTTTTTTTTGTTTTTTTTTTTAATGGGAGCACACAAGTTACCCTACTTATTTACTGTTTTCAACCTCACTTCTTTCTCAGTATAAGCGATTGATTTATTTTGACAAGAAATTCGTTCTCTTGAGTGTAACGTTTCATAATTCATTGAGATAAGTAGGTTACACAGACAGACAGACATAGGTTCAAGCGGCAAACAGGCGCACTCCCACAAATGCGCGCGTGTGGAGTGTGCGCTCGCATATGCATGCGCGCGATAGGAGCGGAAACAGCAGGTGGGTTGAAGACTGAAGTGGACAGAATTCAGTGATGATGAACCAGTGAACAACAAACTGAGTGGTTTCCATGTCGTCATGCCCCGCTACAACGTCAAACTCTCTCACCCCAGAGTGCCAGGACAGTGCTCACTGTATGTAACTCATGCCCGCTACAACGTCAAACTCTCTCTCCCCCCAGAGTGCCAGGACAGTGCTGACTGTATGTAACTCATGCCCTGCTACAACGTCAAACTCTCTCACCCCCAGAGTGCCAGGACAGTGCTCACTGTAACTCATGCCCTGCTACAACGTCAAAACCTCTCACCCCCAGAGTGCCAGGACAGTGCTGACTGTAACTCATGCCCTGCTACAACGTCAAACTCTCTCACCCCCAGAGTGCCAGGACAGTGCTGACTGTAACTCATGCCCTGCTACAACGTCAAACTCTCTCGCCCCCAGAGTGCCAGGACAACGTTCAAACTCATGCCCTGCTACAACGTCAAACTCTCTCACCCCCAGAGTGCCAGGACAGTGCTGACTGTATGTAACTCATGCCCTGCTACAACGTCAAACTCTCTCACCCCCAGAGTGCCAGGACAGTGCTGACTGTATAAGTCATGCCCTGCTACAACGTCAAACTCTCTCCCCCAGAGTGCCAGGACAGTGCTGACTGTATAAGTCATGCCCCGCTACAACGTCAAACTCTCTCTCACCCCCAGAGTGCCAGGACAGTGCTGACTGTATAAGTCATGCCCTGCTACAACGTCAAACTCTCTCACCCCCAGAGTGCCAGGACAGTGCTGACTGTAAGTCATGCCCTGCTACAACGTCAAACTCTCTCACCCCCAGAGTGCCAGGACAGTGCTGACTGTGTAAGTCATGCCTGTATCCGTCCTTGTGTGTCCTCCTCTTCATCCCTGCCCTCCCTCCGCTGGGGCAGTCGTGGTGCCAGTACACTGACCTGCCTGTGATCCATGGTCCATGTTAGAACCTCTTTCGGTATGAGATAATCCACTCTGTGTGTCGTCATGTATCTCTGTCAATGTTCATCCTCTTGTCGTCTGTCTGTCTGCCTGTCTGTCTCTGTCTATGTCTATGTCTCTCTCTCTCTCTCTCTCTCTCTCTCTCTGCAAGCTCTCGTCTCTCTATCTCTCCTCTCTATATCTCTCTATCTCTCTCTCTCCGTCTCTCTCTCGTCTCTCTGTCTGTCTGCGGTCTCTGTGTGTGTGTGTTTGTGTGTGCGTGTGTGTGTGTGTGTGTGTGTGTGTGTGTGTGTCCCAGGAAACGTCGCCTCTGTGTGCTTGCATGGGATCAATACAGTGTCTGCTTGACCCCATTTTGAGATGGCCCGTCGGTGTAGTCGGGTACCTCTGTCAAACATCGTCCTTCTATGTCTGTGTGTAGACGTGTCTGTGTGTCTGTCTGCTCTCTGTCTGTCTTCCTCTGTCTGTCTGTCTCTCTGTCTCTCTCTCTCTGTCTCTCCTCTCTCTCTCTCTCTCTCTCTCTCTCTCTCTCTGATTCGGATTCGTAATATCTATTCCAGAAACATAATCCCATTCGTAAATATACATAATGCCCCCAGAAGTCTGGAATTGTTGTTGACAGTCATAATAACATAACCTCGATCAAGCAAAGCTACAAGATTTCCACAATGTCATTAAATTCATATAGATTTAGTTTTTTTTTTTTTTTTTAACAAACAAATCCAGAAACAACTCTATGAGGTTTCATCTACCAAAACCTAGCAGAACATATGAGCCGGATTGCTCATTTCAATTTCATTGATGAAAGACGTCAGCCTCGTTACAATGGAACCAGTACTGCTAGCCAGGGGACTTTCATATTGATGTACTGAAGTGTAACACAGCACGGACTCGTTCCGTTGAATCATTTTAACTCATTCACAACGATATCTTCTTATAGAAGAGTATACCGCTAACCTCAGAAACAATAATGGATCAAAATACAGTAAACCACTGTCAACAGTAATACATTGTAAAGTGTGCTCTTCAGTTTATTTAGCGATCACTTTTCGGTCTGTTTCACATAGTCTTAAAAAGGGGAAAATCATTCCAAACAATCAATTATTTATACGACATAGTTTGGGGGGGCGGTCCTGATCGCAGCAATTTGTTATCTTTCTTGGGTGTACTCG
>JADBJO010032488.1:0-15630 GCA_016801955.1 Conus betulinus
CGCACTTTTGTCACCCAGTTACTTTTACCTTTAGTATCTAAGTCATACAACAAATTATACGCTTTACGGGGTATTCTGGTATCATCCATGTAAAGTAATTTCAGCCAGTATCGGATACATTTAACGGCAGAGACAATATAAATAGGAAATCGATCAGTTTCGCCATAAATAAGATCATTTGGAGTACGTCTATCAAACTCCTAGAAACTTCTTCAATGCGAATACATGGACCGATTCACAGAAAGTAGCCGCTTTATCTAATCCCCATAACTCAGCGCCATATTGTACGATTGGCTGAACCTGGGTATCAAAAAGTTTGATAAATAATGTAAAAGATGAATTATTAAGAACATGTAACTTTTTCATGATACAAATCAAAACATTTTTAGCCTTACTTGACAGGTCTTTGCATGCACCAACAAAAAACTCAAACGAGTTGAGAATAAAATACCCAAATATCTATAGGCATTGACGACTGGCATAAGATTACCGTCATACAACCATCTTTCTCGAGCACTTAAATATCCACCTTTACGGAATACTATAATATTGCTTTATATCCATATTCACTGTTAACTGCAGATATCTAGCAGCACGGTGTAAACTATTAAGTTGTGTTTGTAAACCTATAACAGTTTCTGACATCAAAATAACATCATCAGCAACAAAAGAAAAAACAATTCAAAAGCATCAAGCGAAAGTGAAGCACCATGTTTACCATTATTAATTACTTCAATTGCTAACTCGTTAATAAACAAAGAAAACAAAATGGGACTGCATGCATCGCCCTGTTTTACTCCTTTTGAACAGTTGATATAATCTGTAAGTTTCAATCCACAGCAGACCCTGGTTTTTACTCTATCATACATACTTCTGATGCACTTATACAGTTTACCTCTAATACCATTTTTATGCAAGACTGGCCACAGAAGATTTCTATTTATCGAATCAAAAGCTTTTTCGAAGTCTATGAAAGCTACATATATTTTCTATTATAAGAAAACTGCTTTTGTACAAGTGCAAGCAATGTAAACATATGATCAATAGTCGAATAACCTTTTTTGAAGCCTGCTTGATGATCACCTGTAATGTTATTTTCTTCTATCCATTCCTGCAGTCTATGATTAATAATCATTCCAAACAATTTACTACTGATATCACAGAGAGAAATCCCTCTGTAATTGCTGGGATTGTTAACATCGCCCTTCTTATAAAATGGCAGAATAACTGATTCAGTCCAGTTATCCGGAAACGTACCACTATCAAATAATATATTAAACAATTTCATAAGAAGAAGTGTACTACCTGGTTAGAAGAATGTTTGAATAATTCACCAATAATGCCGTCAGGGCCAGCTGCCTTACGATTTTTTTCAGTTTTCCTAGTGCTAATAGTACTCCTCTTGTGTGATTGGTCGGTTCATATACTCATCACTGCTTACATCAAAAACACACTTCTTCGATTGGTGTGTTATCAACATTTGAATCTAATAAGGTTTGGAAATGCTGAAACCATACATCAAGGGTAATACTGTTTCTGGGCTGTCTTCTTTTGACCGAAACTCTGCGGATAGTACTCCAAAATTCCTTTTGGCATTTTATAGATGAAACGAGTTTATCTAATAAAGACTTATTGAACACTTTCTCTTTCCTCTGTAACAAGTGCTTATACTCCCGTCTAGCAATTGTATAAGCGTCCCTATCTTCTATTTTTAAAGTGCGCGCGACGACTAATTCGTAATAATCTCCTTACATTTCTTTTACTAGTATCACATTCTTTATCATACCAATCAGTCGACATTTTACTGCTATCCAAAGATATACATCTTTTCATACAAACAGCACTTTCTTTTATGCAAGCATTAAACATGTTCAGCGCTCGATTTACATCCACATCTAATAAATGTATTGCACTATCTAGCTTTGCTTGAGTTTCTACACTACATAACATATCGTGAAAAAAACTAGCATTTTCATCATTCCATACAATTTTTTCTATGACATATTTCTGTTCAGGGTTGCTGGCATGCACAATACTTCTTTAGGAAAAACAACATGAAGTGACACACAGGTAAATGATCAGAGTCAATACGTTCTAAGACACTTAGCCTGCATGAATCAAACAAACGAGCAAATAGTTCATTAGAGAATATGAAATAATCGTCAACACTGCATCCAGAGTCAGAAATGTATGTGTAGCAACCTTCATGGTCGCCTTTACACACTCCATTAAGAATACACAGATCAAAAGCAGTGCATACATTCAGTAACATCTTTCCATAGTTGTTTAAAAATGCAGTCTTGAGAGTGCCGGTCAATACTAAGAGGATGGCTGTCATACTGTTTATCAGAATCATTATTTCCAGAAATATCCTGTGAAATATTAGAGGTTCTACTATTTAAATCACCATTCAAAATAAATAAACATCTCTTGAAAGTAACAAATGAAAGAGACATTCTTCAAGCAAATTTAATACCACTATCAATATCAAAATGGGTATAAAACGGAGAACCTTCAGGTGGTAGGTAAGAGCAAAAAATATAGAACATCTTTATCTAGGCCAAATAGTTTTTTTATCAATCAAAAGACACATAAATTATCATGATCAACGTCAATAGTCTTACAAAGGAGGAAAAAACTCCTTCTTATCAAGCAAATTACCCCTCCCGACCTTCTCCCTTGTTTTGAAAGTTTAATGGCGGGTTTACAAAATACATTATAGCCAACAAAGGAACCAGCAAAACACTCTTCCATAAATGTTTCGATCAAACACACAAAATCAAATTCATAAATGAAGGACAGAAAATCATGGTCAGTAAGTTTAGAAAATAAGCCATTCACATTCCATAATAAAAAGGAGAACGGTTTATTTACATCTGTACATTCCGCGTCCTTTACTTCACTGCACGTGTTTTCAGCATTGCACAAGCTCACCGCCCTGCCCCACAAAACACCGCTCACCACTGCCACTGCCACCAGTGACAGGCGTTTCTACCGGTGTATGTTTTCTATGGTTCCCCTCACTTGTCACACCTGTGTTGAGAATATTTTCCTCACGTGGCCAGCCACCCCCCTATCTGGACTCTTTTAAATTTCCTTGATCGTCTAGGAAAAATTTTCTACCGTCCACAAGCAGGTGATCAAAAATCATCGTTGCTCTTTTTCCTTCGGATCTTGCTCTCTTCAGGTGAGGGGAAAGGCCACGTCTAATTTCGCGTACACGAGTGGAGAAATCCTCTCCTATAAAAACGTCGCTTCCTTTTAATTTCCTCTTTTCTTTCAGGATACGCAATTTGTCCTTGTAAGAGGAGAGCAACGAACAATGATAGGGGAGTCTGATTTTTGATTTAACCTGTGAGCTCTATCAAACGCGATGTCCCGCGTCAGTTCAAGTTTATCCGAAATGAGGTCATGAATTTTACCTTCACTCTGTTCAGCAGATTCATTCTGACCTCTGGGAATACCGTAAAAGATCAAATTGTTACGTTTAGATCTTCCTTCCAAATCGTCAGTTTTTAATTCTAATTGTTCCATTCTTGTCACGAGGTCAGAGTTCTGTTTAACCAGGTCCGAATTTTCTTTTCTTAAAGTCTCCACCTCTTCCCTCAGATCCTTTACACCACTTTGTAGCGCTGCGAACTGGTCATTTAGAAAACTGATGCTCCTCTCCATGTCCGAAAATTTATCGTTCATTTCTTTAAAATCACAGTTCATTGTCCTCAACATACCCATGATGTCGGCATTGGTGGGTTGCTGAGGAGATGAGGATGTCGTCCGTCTGCTGTCTGCCGGCGAAGCTCCAGTCCTGTCCACGCTGACCCTGCGTCCTGAGGTGCCGAGCCGGGCCTGCTTCAAGCTGTCCGACCTGGGTCCTGGGTTCTGCTCCACGTCTCCACAGCGTAAAAGAAGTCCGCCCCAGAAAATCAACGTGAGGAGCAGGCCTAGGGCTACACCGTCTGTCCTCGTTCGCGGTGTCAACATGGCGATCCGCATGGCCGTCTTCTTCATCGCACGTTTTGCCATGAAAGCCATGAAGATGTGGACGAAAGTGCCACACTTCGCTCTGAAGACAAGCGGTGCCGCTGGCATGGTGTTTAACGGGGTACTGGCAAGGATAGAGGACTGCACAGTGCAAATATTCGTCAAATGCAAGTAGAATCTGCAGAGCGATGCGATGCCTGACTGCTCGAGTGAAACGCAGTTCACGACCCCCCTGAGAGAGAGAGAGAGAGAGAGAGAGAGAGAGAGAGAGAGAGAGAGAGAAGAAGAAGAAGAAAAAAAAGAAGAAGAAGAAGAAGAAACTGACATTGATGATGAAGGATATAGTGATCAAGCTGAAAGCGCAAGTGTTTTCCTCATCCTCAATGTACACACAAGGAACGTTGTGCTAAGAACCAGCTGCGAAGTTATTTCCACACATATGTATTCTTTTGATGTGAGCGTCTCCTCTTGCAGGTCATATGCCAGTTAAATAGAAAAAGCACGGCATGACCAAATTGCTGGTTTGCGACTGATTTAGGGAAACATAAACCTGCTCACGAGGATATAAAAAACACAAATGCCAGCGACACTGAACTGACGGTGAGGAGTGCGATGCAGTCAGTTTGCTAACGGTTGTTGTTGTACTTTCCCCTGTCCGTCAGCTGACTGCTCGTGCAGTTCACACATGACCAGCACTGACCATGAACACTGAGCTGCGAAGGCCGCCTAAGGAGAAGAGAAAATTTTACAACGAAAAACTTACGTCTAAATCGAGTTCAACATCCCGTGTAAGCAGATAAATCAGTGCTCCAGCCAGTTAGACTGAATACAGAAAGGGAAGATTCCATGCATTTGAGGACACACACACAAGGATCACGATATCAATCGTCAAAATAAATGTCACTCACTGAGACATGGAAACTTTAGATTCAGCTGACAAAAAAATGGTGGCATGAAACAAAACTTTCTCTCTCTCTCTCTCTCTCTCTCTCTCTCTCTCTCTCTCTCTCTCTCTCTCTCTTTGTGTTCGCCATGATAGCGCATTAAAAAAAAAGTTGTCATGATCAAAGAATGAAAAGCAGCTTAAAACAATAGAGATAGAGAGTTACACAGGTAAGTGATAGATAGATAGATAGATAGATAGATAGATAGATAGATAGATAGATAGATTGATTGATTGATTGATTGATCGATTGACAGAATTTAAGATGTAGATAGACATACAGATATATACGCACCCCCACCCCCCCCCCCCCCCACCCCCAAAAAAAAGCGACAGAAAAAAATGTGCTCCTGTGTCCACACTGTCTTAGATTAATTGAAAGACATTTAGTTTAAGAGTAATGCACATTACAAGATACATGGCGTCAGAAACGTTACAAAATGACATCTAACTTCAAGCACTCCAAAATGACATTTCAAATACATTACAACAAACATTTCCATCAAAGTACATTTCCATCAAAATACATGAGTTGCATCTGAAGAAACAGAGTTCCAAAATGTCAACAACAAAAAATCAGATTAGAGACACACACACACACACACACACACACACACACACACACACACACACACACACACACACACACACACATGCATACATACGCCCGCGCGCGCGCACGCGCGCAGAGAAAGAGTATGCACAGATAGATAGATAGATAGATAGATAGATAGATAGATGGATAGATAGATAGATATATGGATAGATGGATAGATAGATAGATATATGGATAGATGGATAGATAGCTGCTGAACAATTTCGTAGTGGGAGAAAAGTTCAGGTTATAAATTCCTGTGTCATTACATTAATGATTTGGCAATGGTAAAAAAAAAAGGGGGGGGGGGGGGGGGGGGGGGGGGGGGGGGGTTAGAAATAAAACGAGAATGGAGATTTAGGAAACTATATCTTAATATGAAACACTTCAGTAGCAGCATATAGGAACCATTGTAATTCTTCCTGAAGACAGAACCATTCATATTGGCTGCTCCAAGGCCTTTCATTCACTAGTTCAGATTAGTCAGGGCTGACTGTGTCTGTACTCCCTTTGAATCAAACGGAGATATACAGTCTATCAGCCAGTGGTACCATCACTACCGGGGATACAAAAGTAGAATATAACAGCACCCCAAAGCAGCCAGCGAAGGCTGGAAACGTTAAACGAAAAGGACATGTGGTGAGAAAATAAGTTTCTGAAAAAAAAAAAAAAAAGAAAACTGAAATCATCATGTAAACAGCATACAAGATCATTTGATATGATTTGATATCAGAAGATTGTTAAGTCTGTGATGATAGACCAGATGCATTTACATCTCACCAGTATCTCCAATTGTAATGAAAGCCATTGAACTGTGACTAATACCTTTATGCTGACGACTGAGAAACCTGTTTTCGTGAAACCATATCCCCTACCGCGTCTATTTTGGACAGATTGCTGGTAATGAGTGAGACGCTCCTTTGATGATGGAAACTGGGAGTCGAAAAGAATGTCTGTATAATGAGGACCACAAACAATTTAGGAAGTTTGATATTTGCAACGTTGTGTATTTGATTATCGAGAATTACTGCATTGATGTTTGTTCTGGAAAATTTCAATACATCACTGAGGATGTGTTTGACAGACACTTTGCCTTGACAGGGTTACAATAGACTTTTTTTTTTTTTATTAGAATAAGATGAAAGGCCCTACATTTTCTTAGGAGAAAAAATGATGTGAAAATGGGCACCGACTTCATGAGGTTTTTATGTATGAGGTTTTTGCCCATCGAGTTTTTTTGTGTATGTGCATGTTTTATATGTAGGTGTGCTTAGGGTATAAAAACTGTCAATTTCTATAACATTTTTGTTTGGATAAGCCCAAAAAAATTTACCCTGGGAAGGGGGGTGTCATGTGATGGTAACAAATGATGTATAAACCAGAAATAGTAAAGGTGAAAGGCAGATAAAGGGTTAATGAGGGTGAACGCAGAATTACGTACAAAATGAAATGACGTCAAAAATAGGCTTGATGACAAAATTCTTTTATGACATCTGAGAAGGAACTACTAGGCCTAAGGAGATAGAGTTTTTGTCAGTTGACTTTGGCAACCAGAATATAGTGGATGCAATCTTAGTCTTTCAAGAGAAAAAGAATATGTTTTTATATGATAACTCAACTTGTGTTTACTAGTTTGGGTCCAGCCGTGTTGTGACAAGCTGTGTTATCTTTTTGAATCATTACTTTATCGGGCTGTGTTGAGTGGTGCAATTTCAAGACGAGCTGAAAGAGCTGTGCTGGACTGGAGAGTGCCTGCTACTGCGCTGTGAACTGAATTCAAAATGTCAGAAGATCATACACTCCAGGGGAGGAGTTCCTGCCACATGTATTAATATTTTGTGTGTGGTTTGGTACGGATTGAGACTGACTTGGAGAGTTTCAACTTCAGGTGACATTCAAACTGCCTTCGTTCTTTTCCTGCCAGGTCCAGTAAGTTGACCATTGGATCTCTTCTGTGTATCTATCTGTGTTGAGTTGCCGTTGAACAGTAGCCTGATATCCAACACGGGAAGGATTCATCAGGCTGGGCAGTCTGGGACGATTTGACATCAGTTGATTGTAAGATCTGTTATGATAGGGTAGATGCATTTACATCTCACCAATATCTCCAATTGTAATGAAAGCCATTGAACTGTGACTACGGTGAAGTTGTTGTTTTGCTAGGAAGGATGATGTGATGTGATGTTGTTTGAAAATTAGAAAATTGTGGTAGCTAACTGGGTCTTTTGAGAATTAATTTCCGGGAGTCAGACAGCGAAATTGCGAGCCAAGTTAGTTAATGTTGCGGGCTCCTTGACTGAAAAGTAAAATTGTGGGAGTGAATGTTAGCGGTATAAACGGTGTGTGAATCGGGATACCGCAACATTACAGTTTCTGTCCACATATCTTCACAATCACGCTTCCTGTTAGGCTGGGAAAGAATTCATTACACTATTCATTACATGAAATAATTACAACAAAAGGGATTTCTAACATTTTTAAAGAAAATTAAATTAAACGGCGAGTCCTCCTCAATTGAATTGAATCCCATCGAAGAAGAAGAAGAAGCGCAGAAGAACACGAACCAAAATAACTGGTCCTACTCCTGCAACTGGGCACAGGGGAGCAAGGTTCACAATGAAGAGCACCGGTCAGCCATCTGGAGGGAAGATATCAGGGAAGACACCAGCTGCTCTGAAGGCAGACAGGCCTACTGGCTGTTGACAAGGAAGGTACTGGGAAAGTAAAGGCCAATCATGGCCTCAGAGAAGACTGTGATGCACAGCAGGGAGAAGAGACCTAGGACAGCATGAACACCTCCCTCCAGTGCACTCTGCGAGTCGAACCACGCCCCAAGTTGAAAACCATGCAAAGTGAACAACACCAATCTAGATTGGTGTCAGTGTCAGTTTTAGTTTCATCAAGGAGGCATCACTGCGTGCGGACTAGTCCATGTACTCTACACAACATCCGCTAAGTTTTGAGACCAGACAACGTATGATTTTAAGCTAATGGATAAATGAATCAACACCTAAGATGAGAGAATGGAAGAGGGTGTTGTGGCTACGACTTAACAGACGTCTGGTCTACGCATTAGCCCGATGCCCTGGTCAGACCTTGAGTGCCTACTTAACATTGGTTCTCTTTTTTCGTGTCTGTGTAGTGAATGTACACATGCGTGTATGGACGTGTCAGCGCACGTCATGTGTGTGCGTGTGTGCATATGTGCATGTGTGTGTGCACATGCGTGTGTGCGTGTGTGTGTGTGTGTGTGTGTGTGTGTGTGTGTGTGTGTGTGTGTGTGTGTGTGTGTGCGTGTGTGTGTGTGTGTGTGTGTGTGTGTGTGTGTGTGCGTGCGTGCGTGCGTGCGTGCGTGTGTGTGTGTGTGTGTGTGTGTGTGTGTGTGTGTGTGTGTGTGCCTATTCGTGTTACGATCAGAAGCTTGTTCGAAGAAGCCCAAGTTGGGCGAAAATTCATAAATGAATAAATGTTTGAAAAAACAGTGACTTATGACTCCTTTTATATTTCTGCTTGCCATTGCAGACACAATCTGGACTAAGCGTTTCTTTGTGGCCCAAACTGCATGGAGCTTGCCCTGAACACAATCTGGACTAAGATTTATTTTGTGGAGCAGTGCCCAAACTGCATGGAGGCCGAACCATCTGTAACTATATATATATATTCTAAGGATAAGTAACCGACCACCATAGATATCGTGGTAGACTATCGATTTCGATAATGTCACTGTGCAGATGACCTTCTCCATGGGCACGAGTGTGGCTGGAGAGACCAATTCTCGAGGCACACACCCGTGGGCAGTAGGGGCAATTGAACGTGGCTAATGTGGGAAGGGAGGACACCAAGGCCTTGCGTTTTTCTCTTGCAGTAGTCGTGTGGTTGCGGCGGTTGTCTTCAAATTCTTCCTGGGCCTTCCTGGTTAGACTTCGCCATTCTGCTCTGTCTTGGGCACAAACCTCTAGGTCTTTTGCAGGCGTGTAGCTGTGCTTCAGATTGTCTTTTACACAGTCTTTGAAGCGCTTTCTGGGGCAGCCTCTGGGTCTCTGGCCCTGCCTCAGTTCTCCGTATAGCAACTGCCGAGGCAGTCTGTGAGGCTCCATACGGATGACATGTCCAGTCCAGCGAAGCTGGGCCTTCATTATCATGGCTTCGATGCTGAGCAGACCGGCCCTGTCCAGGACTTCGAGGTTGGTCACTCGGTCTTGCCACTTTATGCCCATAATCGCTCGTAGTGATCTCGTGTGGAAGCGTTCAAGCTGTTTTTGTGTGTTTCCGGTACAGCGTCCAGGACTCACAGCCGTAGAGGAGACTAGTGAGAACAACATATAATGAGATACAGTGAGAACATATAGTGAGAAACAATATATATATATCCCTTTCCTTCCACCACCTACGCCCTCTCTCTTGTGCGCGCAGGCGGTTCTCTCTCTGTGTGTGTGTGTGTGTGTGTGTGTGTGTGTGTGTGTGTGTGTGTGTGTGTGTGTGTGTGTCTGTCTGTCTTTCCTACCCTTATTTTCTCGTGTTTACCGTAGCATACTACCTTTTCACCGTTGTCCTTTCTCTAACCATTGGAACTGTGGTGAACTTTTTTTTTTTTTTTTTTTTTCAAAAAAGTGTGAACGGAGGCTTGTTCTTGCAATTCAATCATTAGAGTCCCTCGAGGAAGACCAAAGAGGTCGACATTCAAAAAAAAAAAAATCAACGTGATTGTTGTTGAGTTCTTTGTTTGGATGTTTATAACTTTTGATATGAAGAATAAACGTGCATCGTTCCCTACGATCCAGTCACGTCTCCTTTCGTTATTCCTCCTCACTGGGTGCCTGTTAGTGTTTTACTTGGACTTTTACCAGACCTCCCGTCGTGCATCTTTCACTGGATCCACCGGCATGCCACCCAATCTCCAAAGTTTGTTTGCATAATGTCTTTAGTTTTTCAGCAACATTTTTCCTCCCCACACTTTCGTTTTCTTTCATTTACTACACTTCGCTGGCTGATTTGGGGGTGCTGTTGGATGTTTTTTGAACCATTGGTGGTGAGAACACCACGACATTATGGACCGTGGTGTGGTTTGTCTCTATTTGACGCCAGGAGCACAGACACAACCAACCATGTCTCCCTGATGAGTTCTGATCCAGCGGATGAAAGGCCTAGGAGCAGGCAATACAAATAGATCTGCCTTCAAAGGCTGATGACGATGGTTCCCTCACGCTGCTAGAGAAGAGTTTTCATACCTATAATTTCTTAATTTCATGTTCCCATCTTCTTCATCTTCACCCCCCAATCCCACCATAAGTCCAAATCTTTGCTAAGTCATTACTATCATGACAGAGGAGTTGTTGGCCTGCGCTTGTTTTTCCCCACTATTAGATTGTTCGTCTTTGTGTTTGTCTGACTTTATTCAAGTTTAATAGGCTGTGCCAGTCTTGAATAAAAGTTACTCTGTGTTAGGTCTTCTTATGGGAGAGCAAAGTTACCCTACTTCTTTACTGTTCCCTGCCTCATTTCATTTTTAATTTCAATTTTACACGTTTGAAAGCTAACGTTAAGACTTCGGGGTTCTTTTCAGAGAACTGCAGCGTCAACTAGTTGGATGAACCTACCTCCAGCAACTGGATTTTAAGAAAGAAATTTCATTACCAGTATAATCTAATACAAAGGAAAACAAAAGAAAAAGGGGTTGGAATATGACAAAGTAGATGGAAAGTGACGGGAAATGTTCGAAAAATAATTGAACATGAAAAATGGACAACAATGCTGTCATGTGCAATACTGTTTTTTTTTTTTTTTCGTAGAATTTTTTGTTGTGTTTGTTAACGGGAACACAAAAAGTCAATTCGTGTTTCCTCAGTTTAACTTTTGAATGATTGGAGTAGATGTATGTGTGGAGTGAACACGCTGTGTTTGTGAATGACTATGCAAACGTGGTGAGTGGCATGCACACTGTTGCTTTCATTACTTAACTGTTTGGTTTTACAAGGTACAAAGGGAAGTGGGAGGGTGGGAACGGGGTGGAATTGATGTATATGTCATCACAAACAGTCAAGAAAAGTATTGCAGCATTCCTATCTCAAGAACATGACTTTAAAAAGATTATACACCATCCATTAAAACGAGAATACAAGGGAACATACGATTCAAATGAAGCGGAACATTACAAGAAAAATGAAAGTGATGGTAGCTGTCCATAATCATTTACTATGTAAAGAATTGACGTTAGCCTTCTACTCATTGCGCAAAAAAAGTATACATTTATCGGTGGTGTCTGCGCGAAACACTAAATGCCTTAAGAAGCAAATGAAGAGAACAACTCGCAGATTGTTTGAGAATTTAATACTTAAGATCTTGGTAGTAGGGAATTGAAATGAAAAATGGTGTTCGTTGTTCACTTGATCACGGCAAAATGGGTGCATTTTATCTTTGTTTTCTTTTACTGTCGCTGTACAGGTTGTTACTCAGTGCAAGCATATTGAATCTGGTCCAGGTGATGGCAACCGGGAAACAATACCCATTCATATCAGAGAGAGAGAGAGAGAGAGAGAGAGAGAGAGAGAGAGAGAGAGAGAGAGAGAGATCATTTACCTACGAAATGTTCTTTAGCAGCAGCACACTATTCCTTCTCTTGTTTAACTTCACTATACTGCTGCTGTGCTCTGTACTGCTATCAGCCTTTCTTGCCTTGTTGAGAGTTCAATGAAATTTCCCAGTGCTCTGTTCAAACACCGCACCATTGTTTGTTGTTGGGAGTTCATTAAACTCTCCCAGTGCTCTGTGCAAACAGTGCACCATTTGTTTTGTTGGGAGTTCATTATACTCTCCCATTGCTCTGTGCAAACAGTGCACCGTTTGTTTGTTCTTGGGAGTTCATTATACTCTCCCAGTGCTCTGTGCAAACAGTGCACCGTTTGTTTGTTGTTGGGAGTTCATTATACTCTCCCAGTGCTCTGTGCAAACAGTGCACCGTTTGTTTGTTCTTGGGAGTTCATCATACTCTCCCGGTGCTCTGTGCAAACAGTGCACCGTTTGTTTGTTGTTGGGAGTTCATTAAACTCTCCCGGTGCTCTGTGCAAACAGTGCACCGTTTGTTTGTTGTTGGGAGTTCATTAAACTCTCCCAGTGTTCTGTGCAAACAGTGCACCATTTGTTTGCTGTTGGGAGTTCATCAAACTCTCCCAGTGTTCTGTGCAAACAGTGCACCATTTGTTTGCTGTTGGGAGTTCATCAAACTCTCCCAGTGTTTCTGTGCAAACAGTGCACCATTTGTTTGCTGTTGGGAGTTCATCAAACTCTCCCAGTGTTCTGTGCAAACAGTGCACCATTTGTTTGCTGTTGGGAGTTCATTATACCCTCCCAGTGCTCTGTATTGACAGTACAGCGTTGTGTATGTTGTTTAGAGTTCCTTGAGCTATACATGTGCTCTTTATTGGCAGCACACTTTTATTCGATATGGTTCATTGTCCAGTTAAGTTATCCCGTGCTCTGCACTCGCAACACTTTATTGAATTCATTTAAGTCCCTAGTGCTCTGTGACTGGTAGTACAACGCGCAATCCAAGAAGAATCAGGGCCTGTGATTGTTGCGATGACATCCCCGTCTTCTGGCTACGTGACGGTGAGAAGCAATCTGAGTCTGTATGGTCCTATGTACGTGTGTGGATATCTTTCTATTCCAATCCGACATACTGCCATGCTGAGTTTTAATTTATTCACGTCACGTCTTTCTGGCGTCACCTTGTGGCAGGTTGATCCATCAGTGAATAATGAATGGGAAACGGAAACCAGGGTATGGTGTTATCATGTGACTGGATCTCACTTTGCACGTGTATACCATGCACGAAAACTGAAAGTAAGAGTCCAAAGAAGTTCATGCATCATGACACAGTGCGTCCGATTTTTCTTCACCTTTTTCCTGAACATAAAACCCCCCAACGATCGCCCAGTGGTTTCTGGAACTGTTCAGTGGATAATTATTCCAGTTTTCAACACCACTTAGAATGCAACGTGAAGACAGAATGTGAAGATGGACGGGATGAAGCAGAACACTGTCCCTTTAGCAGTCCTGACTGTAAGGGCATGGTAGCCATGTGTGGACGGTGCTACTCATTAGTATGGAAGCCCTTTGGATTCAGTCGTCATGGTGTAGATGTCAACGACGTTATCAACGAACATTGCCATTCTTTGGGGGGTGAGGTAAACTCGCCTGTCTGTGTGTTTGACTGGCTTGGTGTAGTCCTTAATACAACAGGACTTCATGGGTGGAATTTGAATCAATTTTGGGTTGGTATGATCTCCAACGACTTGTCCTTGCCTCCTATGTACTGGCATGAAATTTTGCAGAGCAAATCTGTGATTTTTCATTCGTCCCATACTGAACTTGATTCAATCTGGCACGCTGGGACTATAGTTTGTTACCAATTAATCTACTCCAGATTTATTTCATACGCGCGCTCTCGCTGTGTGATTCCACAGGGAACAACAATGGTTCGTACGGTCTGTGCATTCTCAACGAATAGGACCAGTGCAGAGTCAATTTATGCAAAGCCGGTTTTTTCACACTAAACATCACCCATTTATTGGCTTGGCGACGAGAACATGTGACGTCGTGCCATGGTGGTCATGTGACATACACATTTCTTCTGTGTGGCTTTCATCAGTTACAAGGATGTAGCCAGGAATACACATCTTTGCCATTTTCATCTTCATTTGGCACATGATGTCCATTCACATATAAGAGAGGAGCACACACAATGTTAATCCCAACATTTACATGCAATGATCAAATCACCGCACTGTCATACACACTGGTGTGCAATTTCATATCTGATTGTCAGGATAGCAGTGATGAATCGTTCTGTTCCCATCCTATTTGTATCAACAAGTTCACATGCACTGATGGCCAATGTATTTTCGTACACTACCATTTGTGATCAAACACCCCAGTGCCCAGATCACTCCGAAGAACGGAGTTGTGATTCATATAAAACAAAGGAATATAGAGGTGCCGTTTTTTTTTCCTTCCCCTGCTCTGGTCAGTTTTTGATGGCATCATTAAATTTAGCTCAATTCAAATGGATTCTAATGAGTCCTGTCCAGTCAGTCATTATCGTTGTCCAGGTGACTTCAGTGACTGTCTACCTGTCTACACACGATGCAATGGAATGTACGACTGTTTGGACCGCATGGATGAAGAGGAATGTGATGACATGAGGTGTCCAGGGTTTTTCAGATGCAGAGCATCCACAACCTGTCTACACATTGACCACCTGTGTGATGGCTGGCCTCACTGTCCAATGCATGATGATGAGATAGTGTGTGACACAAGTTGTCCTGTGGGCTGTCTATGTCAAGGTCACACGTTCCGTTGTCCCCGGCCTTTCTCCACGTCACGGTTTCCAAACATTCGCTCTTTGGATGGAACCAGTTCTGGAATAACACTGTCTGATGTGAGTCAGAATACCTACCTCATCCATCCATCTTGTTCTTGCTCAGTGTTCCTTGAAAGTCTCCCTGCAATAAAGTTGTTAAACCTGAGGTTCCTTGACCTCAGAGGGAACAAGTTGAAACAACTGAACATGACTATGTTTCTTGAATTGCACAATTTACAAACATTGTCATTTTCCCATAACCCCTATCACCTCCCTTTACACTGATTTATCATCTGTTGTTCAGAATCATAAACTTATGTCAATAGATCTGTCATTTGCTGCACTGACAGTATTTGATTCTAGAGTCTTTATGCCATTCATCAACCTACGGAAGCTCAATTTAACGCTAAATGATATTCATACCATCAAACCCAGTGGATTTCACTTCACACCACAGCTAATTGAACTTTACATAGAGGGCAGCCCAGTTGAAACATTTCCGCTGGACATGTTTAAATATACTTACTCTTTGGGTGTTGTTTGGACGGACAACTATAAGATATGCTGTCCCCAAATTCTCTTCAGTAATTTCCAGGACGCCTCTTGTCATGCCCCAGAGACGAACTTTCCTCATGTCAAGATCTGTTACAATCATGGGTCTATCGGGGATTTCTTTGGCTGACTGGTTTGTCTGTCGATCAGTGGTAATGTCTTCTGTTTCTGTGCACGTGTGATAGCAAGGAGCATGACTTC
>JADBJO010032489.1:0-2500 GCA_016801955.1 Conus betulinus
CGGGTCGTGATGTTCATTTTTTTTGTAATAAGACTTGTAAAATTGCAAACTCGCCCTTGGCTCAGTGCCAAATGCAGACCACACTATATCGTAAAAAAACCACCACACACCCAAAGAAAAATAGTGTTTTCCCTACACGGTGCCAGAAACGTCTAGGACCTTAAAACACTTGCTCATTTCTACACACACCCGCACTTTACCCCTACCGGGTCAGTCAAGACACTGGCGTGGGGGGGTGCCTTTCGCGGCTTGTGCTCTGCGGATTCTGCCCAAGCACTTAAATGGCTACCCGCACTACCTCATCAAAATGCACTCAGTCGAGTTCTCGGGCCAGAGGTCGTACTGTCCAAAGCTGTCTTGCGGCGTTACCGTCCAAGGTCGTTCTGTCGCAGGTGTTACGGCAAAACTCTGTCAATGAAGGCCCATCAGCACTTGGTACTCCGTCCACGATCATGTCAGGACGAAGCCACCTGCCACCTAATCTTCAAACCTCATCGCTGGTTTTTACCACCCTCTTCCAGCCCAGACTGGAGTCACTGCCTGAACGGAGTTCGTTCTCTGCCTGTTTCCTACTTGACCGGTCACGTGAAAATAAATCTTTACTCCAAGACGACGGAAGCCAACTTTTCCCGCCGACGCTCGCCCACATAGTTCACACACCTCCGACATTCCCCCGCCGCGCCTCCTCACCTACCATTATTCTATTCAGCTTTACTTGCGCTCTGTGCTTCTGCGGTTTTTGTATGATGAAACCTGCCCTTTCTGTAAAGAGCTTTTAAAAACAATAAGAAATATTAGACCACGGATTCGTGACGTTAACAATCGGTGTTGCTTCTTTTTTATTCTTTTCTTTTCTAAATCAAATTCGCATTTGTCTCTGACACAAATTAATGAAAACCTGATCTCGTACTCGCACTAGGGAAGATAACCCGTCAGGCCCCTCGGTTGTCGACACATCATTGGTTGTACCTATCTACTACCCCTATATCCCGCCAAAGCATCTGTCCGTCTAAAGCTGTGCTGTGCTCCTCCTCCCCATTTGCTTCCTCTTGTCTTACCCTCTCTTCGCATTCCTCTCCCCCATCAGTGTTTACCTGTTGTGACAAACTGGGAAGACTTTGATTACGGCCATGTTAATATGTGATCCTAATACTATATACGCTTGTTCACAAATGGGTGTACCGGTGTTGCTGTCTTATGTATGCCCCCCACACTGATAGCTGGAGACAATTCAGTTCTGGTAATCACCCATCCAATCCATGACTCTAATGATTTTTGACTTACTCTCATCACCCCACAAAGCCTTGTGAAAGACCGTCTGTAGCCAACCTCTCCTTTCTGACCTCGATTACGAATGCACCCGCACCCCGCCCACCCCGATCCCCCCCCTTCCCCCTTCCCTTTCATATTCTTTCCACAATTTTATATTTTTTTGTTTTTTCCGATGTATAGTTTATTATTTCTGTTTGAAGGCGTTGTTCCGTTCGATCCTCCCTGGAGCTTTGTCCCCCTCTTCCGTATCACGGCACTGCCTTCGACGTTTTCCTGCTTCCCTGAACCCCTTCATGGGCGGTGCAGACTTTCGTGATCGCTCCCCCCCCCGCCACGTTTTTTTCGGACATTTTGTCACAGTACTGTTTCTTTTTCTCCACCCCGCTTGATAACCTCCCATAGACCGGGCATTATGTAAACGCCGCCGGTGTAAGCATTTCACCACCTTCCACTTACACATCACAGTAGCTTATCGTTTGCTGAGTGTGCGTCAGTCACACCCCAGATTGATTGTATTTTTAATACCACGGACCGTTGCTCGCACCAAACCTCTTGTTTATTCAAACATATCCCTGCACCATCGCTCTTGCCTGTCCATCTATTTTAGTGCTTCACCCCTTTTCTTTCCGTCCCTGCCGTTCTATTCCCTGGATTTTTGAATTTCTCCACCCCCCCCTTAATAGCCGGAACACACTAGTATTCAATTGAGATGATCTTTTTAACATCTGGCCCCAAGGACAACCATAATATTGTTCCACCTTATTGGAGACCGAAGCAGTTTGTGAGGGGACGATGATCCGTGCTATACGCTTTACTTTTGAATGACCCTCGTGTATCACTATTATGGTACGATTAATTCCATTAGATTTTTACACTTTTCCGTTATTCGGCTACCATCTTTAAGTTCTCATGCTCTGGGACGAAAAACCAAAAACATGTACGGACAGAAACTTCGGGCGTCTGTACCACAGCTTTACACACAGACACGCAACGAACACACCCCATAACAGGCGCGCGTTGCGCGCACGCACGCAATCACACCCCACACACCCATAACACACACGCCCGCATACTCACTCTCTTCTCTCTGGACTCGAAATAATGTTGATATCTCTTTCGCTGCGTCTACTTGCATGTAGCGGTGCGCGGAACGCGCGCCTGTGTGTGTGGCGCATGTGTGTGTGTGTGCCCCCCCCCCTGTGTGTGTCGCTCTTGTGTGCCCCCTGTG
>JADBJO010032489.1:5000-15629 GCA_016801955.1 Conus betulinus
TTAGTAGGTCTACTCGGAGATGAATCAGGTGTAAACAAAGAGAAACGCTGTCCCGAAATAACGAGTCACCGGTGGTGGTGACCTTGGTTTAGACAACGAGAAAACTGCTCTGAGGACAACACAGTCTTTCAAAGGAGGGGTCATAATCGGGGGAGGTCAATGTGGCACAGGCAAACAGAGAAGTAGAAAAAAAAGTTCTCTCAAAATACATTTCAAGGGTGGGGGTCTTCACGGGGGGTGGTAAATTTAGTACAGCCTCTGAGCAGCCTGAGCAGAATGTCCCAGTAAAACAACATCAACAATAAAAGTACCAAATATTTCAGGGATCGAATTTTAGGTAGGTGGTAAATCTAAGGCTGACAAAGACAAAAAAAAAATAAATAAAAAAATAAAAAAAAAAAATAAAATCCCAAACAAAAAACAAACAAGCGTTATAGAAACAAAAACAAAACAAAACAAAACAAAACAAACAAACAAACAAACAAAAAAGCAAAAAACAAACCTCTAAGACTGGGTAAGTCTAATATCGAGACAATCAGAAAAATGCCCTAAGAAAGTCTTGGAGGAAAAAAGGGTGGGGAGTGGGGGGTGGGGTGGGGGTGGGGGTGGAGGGGGGAAGATGGTAGAATGGATGTATGTCTTTACCAGAAGGGTCTCTATGCCACCGGTCTCACTGTTGAGAAAACGACAGCTGTCCGCACAAAGCCCCACAAACACCAGAAGCAACACCATTCGCCCTCTTTTTTTTTTTTTTTTTTTTTTTCATCAGACCTCTCAATTCACAGCTGTCGTCAAATCATTAGAACAACACGATGGGGTTACTACGGCTGCCTCATGAACGGAACGAACCCATGACAAGACAGAAACAGTGCGCTTCGACATTGAAGGCCTTGTAATAATCAGACGCTCAGTACACTTCTGACTGAGATGTCATGCACGCGCACATTCCTAAGTTTTGAATTTTACTTTCTGCTAATTTCATCATCCTTTGTTAAATGTATTTTGTAACCAAATTAACGTTGTTGCTTTTACCGTTAAAATGTTATTTTGCACTTGTCTTGCCATATTGCTTTTATTTGTTTTCCTCGGTTGATTCTATGCAGATTCGAAAGTGCTTTTCACACACGAGTAACGTACCTAGTTTGTCCTTCTTACTCCTCAAGGGTTTCGTGGAAATGAACTCCTGATTTCTGTTGCTACAATCTTTCCCACCATGTTTATGTTCTTTTCGGAACAGCCACCAGTCGCTTTTTGTGTGAGCAATTGTGCGTGTTTCGACATGTGCAGGGTGTGCGGGGATTTGGAGTATTTTGGATTAGCGCATACTGCGAGTGTTAGATTTTACAAAAAAACTTTCATGTTTTTAATTGGATGCAGTTATGGGCATGAGGCCTAGGGGAAAGGGTTATTGGGATGGTTATGGGCATGAGGCCTAGGGAAAGGGTTACATGAAGGAAAGGGAAAGTAGGGAAAGTGTGTGTGTGTGTGTGTGTGTGTGCGCGCGCGTGTGCGTGTGGTGTATGCGTGTGTGTGTGCGTGCGCGTGTGTGTACGTGTGTGTATATACGTGCGCGCGCGCGCGCGCGCGTGTGTGTATGTGTGTGTGTGGTGTGTGTGTGTGGTATGTGTGCGTGCTTGCGTGTGTGTGTGTACATGTGTGTGTGTGTGTGTGTGTGTGTGTGTGTGTGTGTGTGTGTGTGTGTGTGTGTGTGAGTGTGCGAGAGAGTGTGTGTGTGTGTGTGTGTGTGTGTGTGTGTGTGTGTGTGTGTGTGTGCGTGCGCGCGCGCACGCGCGCGCGTTTGCTGTGTACTGTGTGTGTGTGCGCGCGAGTATGCCGTGTGTTGCGTGCGTGCGCGCGCGCGCGCGCGCGCGCGTGTGTGTGGTGTGTGTGTGTGTGTGTGTGTGTGTGTGTGTGTGTGCGCGCGCGCGCGCGTGTGTATGTGTGTGTGTGTGTGTGTGTGTGTGTGTGTGTGTGTGTGTGTGCGTGCGCGTGCGTGTGTGTGTTTCTGTACATGCGTATGAATAAGTTGAGCAGTCTCGAGCCTTGAAATGATAAATCAAATCAGAGAGAAAAAGAAAGACCTTGTGATCGAAACGCGTTGCTTCTGAATCGTACCTTTTCTTTGTGTTCATTTGGCGGCACAGGAAACCCACTCACTGAAATCATCTGATTTTCAACACAGTCACTTCATAAATATGTAAAAAATACAGCCAATATTACAACTTACGCACACTATGGGACGCACACACACATACACAAACACGCACGCACGCACACACGTACGCACGCACTCACACACACATACACACCCACACCCACACACACCCTCATCCGTTTGTTGTGACATTTATCACTGTTGTAACATATTGTGTCATGACTCTACGATAAAAAGAAATGAAATGAAGGATGGCACCTATTTATCACAGTAGAGGAAAAACACAGAAATAAAGAAAATCTGTTTTTCTTCTTTTTTTTTTTGTCAGTAAATCTTATGCCCAGGTTTCTTATAAGAACTTTTAAAAATCAAAATGTGCGAGCACGTGCGCGCTTTTGATAAAGATAAATACAGATAAAAAGCTATCATTGAAAATTAAAGTCAAACGCGCGCGCACACACACACGCATACACATGCACGCGATAAATACAGATAAAGACTATCATTGAAAATTAAAGTCAAACGCGCGCGCACACACACACGCATACACATGCACGCGATAAATACAGATAAAGACTATCATTGAAAATTAAAGTCAAACGCGCGCGCACACACACACACATACACATGCACGCGTGCGCGCACACACACACACACACGCACGTGCATGCACGCATGTACCCATATATGCATGCGCACTCGCGCGCGCGAGCACTCTCATACACAGTTTCTCACATACGAGGATCCGACACTGTCCGGAACAACCTGTACCAGGACGTTAATCTGAGCATTCACCAGCGCAGGACTCGAACATTCTGCCCGAAATCATTGAACGTGCGGTTTGAACGAATGTTACGGAAAGATCGACTGCTTTTTTTTTTTTTTTTTTTGTTTTTAATTCAGTATATAGAACGTTTAAAACTGAGTTTGAATTTGAAAAAAAAAATGCTCCCTGACTGTTAAGTGTAAGTTATTTTGAAAAATAGAACTTTAAATCGTAGACGATCTGCGCAAAGATGCACGTGTATGGGAAATTGTGCGCAGCGAGAGACTGGGCGCCGAGTACATTTGAAGCGACTCAGGCGATGAATTTCATCCAAGTGCCAGGTTTATAACACCAGTCGAAAACAGACGCGATAATCCATAGAACTGTAGCGCAATGGCGGTGGTACTATCACCCAGTACCACCGCATTGCGCTACAGCATGCAACGAATCTGATGTTATCTGATGACGTATATGAAAACTGCTGACAGCATAATGTGCGATTGTTTTGGTGGTTGGGTTGCCTTTTTCTCCGGTTTGTCACTGTTTTTTTTTTTCTTTTTTTTTAAAAAATTTGTTTGGTTTTTGACTTCTCCGTGTATCCCTATGAGGACTTTCCTTTAAAAATGTAAATCGTTGAACTCCGGAGTTGTTGCCAGTAGATGGTAATACTGAAGTAATCATGTGTGTGTGTGTGACGGATGGCTGGGTGACGGCAACGCTGTAGCAGAGTCTGTAGGCACAGCGCTAATGAGCGAACACAGCAGGACCCGATACATGGAGGCAAATCTCTCTCTCTCTCTCTCCTCTCTCTCTCTCTCTCGCGTGCTCGGCGAGTCTTAGCGTTTCATTGCATGCACTAGCGGCCAGCGGGCCTAGCAATAGGCGAGAGCTAGTTAGAATATCTTCGAAGTCTCTCTCCCGCATGCGAGACACAAACGGCGGACAGTTGCAGCGTCCTGGCCGGTGCACGAACGGCTGCTGGGGCCATGGGCACTCACGTCTCACGCCTCATGCTTCACGAGATAAATGAACTGACGTGGTCTCCTTGCGTGGGGCCGTACAACTCCACTCACGCTTCATGGATCACGGATCACGCGTGACGAGAGAAGTGGGACTGTCCACGTTTTTTTCGATGTGTGTGAGTTCAGGTTCTTGCTTACCATTGGCCAGTTCAATAAATCATGGATGACAACAAAAATTTTGACAGGTGAAAGCATGAAAAAGATAAAGCACCGCCAAGTAGATACACGAATCACAAGACAAAACACGACGCGTTTCGACCTCTTAGGTCTTCTTCAGGCAAGGTACACAACACTCCGACAACGAAAATGAACGAGCGATCACTTACCTTCGTCCAATTCCGCGCAAGATGGGCGTTGAATAAAAACGAGGCTGTCAGGAAGGGAAAAAAATCCATTGTATTGATCATCATCATTACCACTATTACTATTATTTTCTATCAGTATTATTATCATCATTACTATATCGACTCATACGTTGTCTTCCTTCCTGAAAGCCTCGTTTTCCATTCAACGCCTGTCTTGTGCAGATTAATATCAAATTTTGTAAGGTCAGCAACACAAAATTTAATATAACTTGTCTTTTCCAAGCGTGAGTAGCGTGGCGTGAGCTCCTATGGCCTAGAGCATGAACTGTGAGACGTGAAGCGTGAGCTCCTATGGCCCAGAGCATGAACTGTGAGACGTGAAGCGTGAGCTCCTATGGCCCAGAGCATGAACTGTGAGACGTGAAGCGTGAGGCGTGAGCTCCTATGGCCCAGAGCATGAACTGTGAGACGTGAAGCATGAGGCGTGAGCTCCTATGGCCCAGAGCATGAACTGTGAGACGTGAAGCATGAGGCGTGAGCTCCTATGGCCCAGAGCATGAACTGTGAGACGCGAAGCGTGAGGCGTGAGATGTGAGACATCAGTTTCTATGGCCCGGCAGCCTAATTCTCTTCATTTTCTTTCCCTTGAATTTCGATCACCGGTGATCGACGGTTTTCTTCCTGGCTTTATGGTAATTATTAAAGAATATTTTTGTTATCTGAAGCAGTATACCGCCTAAAAAACCCGAAATTGACACATTCATCACAAAAATATTATCATTTTAGAAACAATGCGCAGAATGTTACGAAACAAAGAACGTCCGTCATGCAAAATGCAAAAATCTCAAAAACTGTTGAGAGTTTTAAACGACCAGAGAGAGAGAGAGAGAGAGAGAGAGAGAGAGAGAGAGAGAATGTTGTTTTTGCCTAGTCGACTGCAAGGGCCCATATCAAGGCTGTCACCGCGTTGGAGTCAATTCACAAAAACGAAACTCGGCTCAGGTTGTTTCTGACGGCTCTGCCGGACCAATCGAAAGGAATTTTACAGAACGCGCGGCCAATCACGTACCACAACACATACATTGCTATTCTAACAAATGGTAAAGACAAATGAAAATCAAGGACGAAGTTCGAGCAATCTAGTCTTTCAATTCCGCTTTGAAATCCATGTCGTCCTCGATGCAACGAAACAAATGCTTTTGTGTGTACTTCTGGAATAAATTCGTTAAAAAACCAACGAAACAAATGGAGTCTTGAAGAGCCTGAAATCTGTGTTAGTTTTCGGTCAGTAATTTGTCTCCCGTGCACTGAAAATAGTATCGGCCTCTTGATTGGGTAGAAGAGACTAGCAAAATTCGTGTGACATGTTCACGCTCGACTAGCAAAATTTTAGTGTGTGACTAAAGCTCACATCCCTGAACACGCTTTCCTCCCCTCCCCCCTTCTCTCCACCGCCCCCCCCCCCCCCCCCCCCCTCCGCCTCACACCCTCCTCTCGTCGACACACACGCACACACCTTCATGTAGGCCGCGTCATGTCCACATAAAACATAAATCGACGACTAAGCAACTGAACAATGCCGTTTCTGGCGAGAACACGCCGTCAACCACAAACTGTACTAAAGTGGGTGCTTGGACACACACACACACACACACACACACACAAAATATCAACTGCTTCTGAGTCGAGGATCAAGTCATGTCAATGCTGGTCAACGTCCGGCTGACCTCGGAGGTCGCAGGAAAGTGAAACAGGGACAAGGACAGAGAAGGAGGGAAAAGGGAGGGAGGGGGTTAACGTAGGGGGAGGGAGTGCGAGGGACGCATGGATGAACAGACATTGACGTGTGCATCATGCACAACTTGGGAAAAAAAATGCATGAACATTTTACTGCTTAAAACTTCGGTCTTTTTACGGAGACCAGAAACACGGAAATGGTGAATTAAAAGCTTGACACCTGCCAGCGAGACATAAGCGTTTTGCCTGCGTTTTTTATTAGACCCCTTACATTCTCTCTCTCTCTCTCTCTCTCTCTCTCTCTCTCTCTCTCTCTCTCTCCTCTCTCTCTCTCTCTCTCTCCTTGTTTAAGCACATAACACGTTAACAATGTGAACGCGCTAAGCCACGAACACACAGAGGCACAATCGGACACAAACAACAACAAAAGCAATAGCAAATAAAAACATAAACACACACACAAATTTCCATTACACACATTGGAATGAAATCGAATCACGATAAGCATATTACGAATAAGTCCGTGAAGCTCAAACTCACCCATTCCTCCTCTCTCCTTCCCGTTTTTGGCTGAAAGAAGAACCCCCCCCCCCCCCCCCCAACCTTCCCTTTCCCATTCCGTACAATAACATATTCAGACAACATAGTTGTCCGTGAAATCAATGATGACATATAAACTCTAGTGAGAAAAGAAAGCAACAGGTGCGTTTTACGAGATGTCACATAGTTTCAGTGGAAATGAGCAGAAAAGACGTAGGAGTATTTCTCACAACACCTGTCTCGATAGCTGGAGCAGAAGGGCGAGATGATGACCAAAGAATACGTGCGCGCACGCGTGTGCATGCACCCCTCCTCCCCCCTTCCACCACACACACACACACAGGCGCACACACTCACACTTTGCATTTTCCTCCTCAAATGCACGTAACTAACCATCCCGTTGATGTAGGGGGCAGGACGGTGTAATGAGGCATTCGTGTCATTTTTTTTTTTTCAGGTCATACCCAAGAAGACAGAGGCGTTAGTCCATCCGTCCACGCTGTCTCGCGCCTGGACATTTTCTTTTCCGGACTGTCTCGCTTGGGATGACACTGAACATCAAAACTGACGACGTTTTTTAAAGCGTTTACAATACAGAGGAACGAGATGGGGAAGCAGGGGTTGGGGGGGGTGGGGGGTGGGGGGTGGGCATGAGAAAAAATTGAGCACGTCAAAATTGATACTTTGCACACGAAATGTATCTCGCAAATGACAGTCTGCCGTATCGCTTCTTCTGCTCTCTCTCTCTCTCTCTCTCTGGACACGAAATGTATTTCGCGTATGTTACTCTCTCTCTCTCTCTCTCTCTCTCTCTCTGTGTGTGGCCACGAAATGTATTTCACATGTCTCTCTCTCCCTTTCTCTCTCCCCCCCCCTCTCTCTCTCCTGCATGCACACGCATACAACAAACCATTTTAACAGGGACATTTCTCCAGTTCGAATTCTAATCAGCTGATTTGTCAACTCATAACGTCTACAGCCCAGCCTGTCCGTGGTGTGGCCCATCAGGGCTAGTTGTCAAGCACTGAAAATACACACACACACACACACACACACACACACACAACACACACACACACACACACACAAAGCACACCACAGTGTATTTGAGCTCTGCAAATGTCAACGGGCTTTAAAAAAAATCCCGAAAAAAAAACCCAAAATTTGATGCTGAACTTGCTCACATTCTCCGTCTTTAAACAGTGGGCCAGCAGAACAAAGCAAGTTGATACAACATGCAAACAGTCTTCAAACGGCATCTGAGGTATCCTGCTGGACATACTACGTGCCTCTTTCCTCCTGTGAAAACTGCTTCCTGACTTCTCGATCAGTGATCGTTTGAGAGATGGGACAATAAGCTTTTCATGAGGTTGGGCGTATCCCAAACACGTGACCGCGGCTCTCTTATTGTGGCACTACAGTGTCGAATGCCTGACGACTGTCCGGGAAATTGTGATTTCTTCCAATGATCGTAGCTATGGTTTCGGTTAACTTGTGGACAAGGCCGCCTTGACAGGCACCGGAGAAACTTACTTCCGGTCATGACGTTTTAAGGGTATGGACGCGGGAGAGTGTCAATCTTCTTGCTGAAGTTGATCCAATGTTCGGACACACACACACACACACACCACACACACACACACACACGGTTTACAAACCAGACCTGTTTAAATACCTAAAAGATAGTGTCAATCCTAATGCGTTATGTGTGTTGAATATCACAGTGTATAAAATTATGACAAGAAGTCTTTTCATCGCTGAAAACGAGCCAAAATGCAAACACGCAGAACCCATTTCTGGAAGCAAGGAACGAAACGTACCTGTGTGAAATGATGCGAGCAAGTCGTTGCTCTGCCTGGCATGACCAGGTCACTGATATGATCGATCTTGAGATTGGCCGATCGCGCTTTTCTCGAATCCACTTTGAAACTGTTATGACCGTGGTAGCAGAAGCTTAAGAGGCATCTCGCATCTAAATGAAGTTTTCTTCCAACGGATCAGTATGAGGGCTGTAGACCAACTTTCTGACAGTATTGACTTCAGAACCACTGAGGGTACTTGAGAAGGTGACACATTAGTCTACTGAGCTTTTGTACCAGCATTTACCATTGAATTTTCTCCCCCTTGTTTGGTATTTTAGCAATGGAAAGGTCACTGTTGCCTTGTGCGCCGTGCAATCAAGAAGGGTACAGGAAGGAACCCCTAGCCTGTCAAACTTCAGCTCGGACAGTTTTTCGATTTCACTGACATAACGCCCATGGTCTGAGAACCGGAAGTAGTTTTCCTCACCGCACACCAGCCCACACCTATCCTGAACATATTGCGCACTGAAACCAGAACGCTTCTCTCCCTCCCTACCCCCCCCCCCCCCCCCTCCCAACTCCCTCTCGTCCCAAATACTGCTGTCCTCACTTCTACCAGTGGACAAGCTCGCCGTTTGAAGATTGATGCCGTGATTCCAGACAAGAACTACACACATCGTCACGCTGCCGGTCCACGACCTTCCTTCTTTCGTGTCCTGCTCTCTGCCTTCCGTTCTGTTGATACTGTCACTCCCCCGCTCCACTCCGATTCCTCTTATACGCAGGCACGCCCGGTCATCTTGCGTCTAGCCTGCACTGTCAGTGCACAGGGAGTGTGTGTGCCGCCGCCATAGGGCCCCCCAAGAGGAGACACTGCCGCTACTCCTACAGAGAAATCAGTTATCCTTCGTCGTTGTTCCACGGCTAGATCTCCGATGTGTACAAGCTGGTGAGATCTCATTCGTTGCAGACCGTTTACCAATGGCCGCGTTCTGTTTTCGGGGATAATGCCTAAAGAGGAAGTCAGCGTATGTCCATGTGGATCGGTGTGTTGTGTGCGAGTGTGAAGGTGAGTGAGTTGGAGCGCGCGCGCGCGCGTGTCTGAGGCACTGTGTGTGTGTGTGTGTATGTGTGTGTGTGTGTGTGTGTGTGTGTGTGTGTGTGTGGTGTGTGTGTGTGTGTACGTGCGCGCGTGTGTATTGAGAGAAAGAGCGAAGAGTGATAGAGAGAGAGAGAGGAGAGAGAGATAGAGAGAGAGACAGACAGAGAGAGAGAGTTTGCGTGTGTGTGCGTGCGTATTGTAGTGTGGCAGATAGATGAGAGAATAGTGGGAGAGAAGGAGAGAGGCACGTTCGAGAGATAGAGAGAGGAGAGAGAGACAGAGAGCGAGAGAGGATAGGTTTGCGTTTGTAGTTGTGTGTGGCTTGCGGTGTTCATTTGTGTGTGTGTGTTAGAATAGGAGAGAAAGAAGGGGATGAGAGAGAGAGGATAGAGGAAGAGAGAGAAGAGAGCGAGTCTGCTGTGTCGATTGCATTAGAGTGTGAGAGAGTATGAGAGTAGTTTTGGAGAGAGAAGCAGAGAGAGAGAGAGAGAGAGAGAGAAGTTAGGCACAGGAGTGAGAGATAGAGAGAGAGTCTTTAGTTTGCGTACGTGAGTGCCATATGTGTGTATTGCGTGTGTGTGCGTGCATTTCTTGCGTTGTGCTTCTAGCGCTTCGTGCTTCTTTTGCGTCGAGGAGAGAGGAAGAGAGAGATGAGTGTGTGGTGTGTGGTGTGTTTGTGAGAGAGAGGAGAAGATAGAGAAGAGAGGAGAGAGAGATTGTGTTTGTGTTTGTGTAAGAGGGTTTGAGAATAGAGAGAGAGCGAGGAGAGGGAGAGAGAGAGAGTGTGCTTCACGTTAGTGCATGTGTGGTTCTTTGCGGATGTGTGTTCGTCGGTGTTCCGGGTGTGTGGCTGTTGATTTGTTCATTCTTTCCGCGTTTTTGGGCCTCGGTGCGTTGGCGCACTCTGCGGTGCGTGGCGGTGTACGGCATTGTTGTGGTTTGTGTTCGCGCCGTTCGTATGTATATTGGTCCCAACCATTCCAACCGCTGGGAGCTTTCTCCCCCTCTTTCTAATCTGAGGATTAAAATGTATTCACCATTGCACGTCAGTTTCCCGGTTCTTTACGCCAAGTTGGCTGAAATTGCTGCGCTTATCATGACTGCCATTCCCCGGGGGTTCTGATGCATGCCACGCTCAAGCAAACGGGCTAAGGCCCCTTATGCGCGGTGCTTTCACAAATCTCACCGGGGAGCAACGGC
>JADBJO010032490.1:0-7500 GCA_016801955.1 Conus betulinus
TTCAGCACAAATAACGGGCTTTTAAACCACAGTTAGCTTGCGAAGACAACAGATACATCAGAGGGAGGGGGGGGGGGGGGGGGGGTTGTTGGGTTAGCGCGTGCACCATGGTACGGGGGTACTGCAAAGTTACTGATTCTCGAACTGCTCCCCCGCCCTCATTGAATTACCTTCCTTCCACCCCCCACTCACTCAAACCCTTAAACTTCCCCCTTACACCATTGCGCTGACTCAATAGTTTCATGCATCCAGGTTCGTTTTCCTTCCCCCCGATCTCTAAGGTAGGCTTTACATTTTCTTCGGCCTGTTCGCAATCACGTCACCTCGACCCGCCCTTTTTAAACTAATTTATAATGCTCCGGATTCTAGACAGGTCCACTCAGCAAGGGAAATAGCACTTACCGTGGATATTTTCCACGACCTCCGTCGTCCTTCTTCAATCACGTTTGTGTTGCTCAACTTAATTTTTTTATTATAAATCGAGATGTATAGCATACTGAGTCTTCTGATTGGTAGGGACAGTCTACACACCATGAACGTCTTCTGACTGGTAGGGACAGTCTACACACCAGGAACGTCTTCTGATTGGTAGGACCCCGTCGGTATTTTCATTCCCCTGACTGCCGCCTGCCTGAACCGGAAGAGAGGCAGACGATTCTCTCCCGCAGACCTACAGGACGTCTGGGCACACTGGAGCCAGACCCATGTCAGCCGGCAAAAATGTGCTTCCCCCACCCTCTCACCCAACACCGACCGAATTATCTCTCTCTCTCTCTCTCTCTCTGTGTGTGTGTGTGTGTGACAAACGGTTCGATTGTCACTCCTGATATCAGTAAATTTCTGAACCAACTTACTTTCCCTCAGTGTCAGTGTTAACTTACTTTCCCTCAGTGTCCAGTGTAACTTACTTTCCCTCAACTGTTAACTTTTTTCTCTCAGTGTCCAGTGTTAACTTACTTTCACTCATTGTCCAGTGTTAACTTACTTTCACTCAGTGTCCAGTGTTCACTTACTTTCACTCAGTGTCCAGTGTTCACTTACTTTCACTCAGTGTCCAGTGTTCACTTACTTTCCCTCAGTGTCCAGTGTTAACTTACTTTCCCTCAGTGTCCAGTGTTAACTTACTTTCCCTCAGTGTCCAGTGTTAACTTACTTTCTCTCAGTGTCCAGTGTTAACTTACTTTCACTCAGTGTCCAGTGTTCACCTTACCTTCCCTCAGCGTCCGGCTCACTAACCTTGCTAAGGACAGGAGTTCGAGTCTTCTTAGCCGTGACCGCAGTGCATTTGCGTCCGTGGATGCTTTCACGCGCGCGGCGCGCTGTGTGTATGTATGCGCGCGCGATTTGTGAGAACGCAATATGTACTCGTGGATAATTCGTTGTGTGCGGGGAAAGTACACGTAACTACTTCTGGCTTGAAGGTACAGTTTGCGTGTTACGTCTGCTTAGCAGGTGCCAAGTCTCTCTCTCTCTCTCTCTCTCTCTCTCTCTCTCTCTCTCACATACATACACAAAGACTCTCTTGAAGTCATTGAAGTCACGTGACGTCATGGCCATGACGACCTGACGACTGATCAGGAAAGAACGATTTCCACTCAAGCGTAACTGTGGTCTTCGAACGTCCTGTCCTGGAACTTGGACTGGCTCGGTATGGGAGCACAGTGGCTTCAAACGCCGATAATAGCAATTTTCCTTGTTTTTGCAAGTGAAAGCATGAATCATCCGTCATGAAAAAACGGCGAGGTAAAACAGGGCAGAGGTAGGACTTGGACTGACTCGGTATGGGAGCATAGTGGCTTCAAACGCCGACAATATAATAATAGCGGGTTTTTTTCCTGTTTTCCAACTGAATGCAGGAATCTTCCACCATGAAAAAAAAGAGAGAAGGGAGGACTTGGACTGGCTCGGTATGGGAGCACAGTTGCTTCAAACGCCGACAATAGTGGGTTTTTCTTGTTTTCCAACAGAATGCAGGAATGCATCATGAAAACAGGGAGGAGGGAGCACGTGGACTGGTCTAGTATGGGAGCACAGTGGCGTCGAACACCAACAGCTGCATTCCCCTGTTTTCCAAGAGACAGCAGGAATCCTCCTTCATGACAACAGCGAAAACAGGGAAATAAGGCTTTATGCTTGCCATCCACAAGGATCACAACTGTGTTCTCTTTCTTCCAGCTATTACTTCCAGCTTCTTCTGGCGGAGTAATACCAATTATACCAGTACGCATGCACAACACATTAAAAAATGAATGAAAAAAAAAAGTGCAACCATCCGGAAGCATTGTATATCATCTTAAAGGAAGTTTTTAGAATATCATTTTGCCTGTTTTGTATAAAGTACGACAGAGGGGTTGTTTAACACTATTTTTCACTTCTAACTTCTAATTGCTGGCTGGCTGGCTTTTGTTTTGGTTTCTTTGTCAGGGCTCAGGGCCTGTCTGTCTGCGCATGTACACGCATGGTCGTCACAATCTTCCGGCCTCATTCGCAAAGTACCAATAGACCGACTCCGTGCCACCCAAAGTGCAGGTCATGAAACATCGGTTCCTCCGGCGTGAACAAAACATCCGCTTTTGTACGATGAGTGCAAGCATCTCGCCACACATTCTTACGTCACGAAGACCCCAGGCGTAGTTCCATCCTTGTGTGCACTATGTTCACCACACGCTCATAGCCCATGTGTGTTCATATTCATGAAGCAATGCAAGAATAATTTCACTACTGATTCATGTTTCCTGATTGCCTGATAGCTTCCAAGCAGAAAAGTGCATCGACTTTATTGATCATGTCTTGGTGTTCCCAAGCTTTGCTACCGGCCATGGAATCCCACAGGTTTAAAGCTTATGAGAGCAGTATATTTTCCCGTTTGATATCCATTTTCATATTCCTCCAACATACATTAAAACCATGAATCTCTTCGTTTGTTTTTACTGCTATAAACATAGCAATTTGCCACCAAGATGGTGAACGAAAATATTTGGTCAAACTGACAAATGATCGTCACTAACAGTACATCAAGGAACAGTTGCGGTATATGACCCCCCCCCCCCCCCCCCCCCCCCGCCATCGAATTCAAACCTGGTGAAGGGGAGAAATCAGACGACCTCACGTGACCCGCTCTGTCAAGGCGAGCAAACAGAGGAACGCGTCCACAGCTCATGCAGGGGGAGCTGTGGCCCAGGGTAAGCACACATGGAGACACAACCCAGTCCTTTGACAAGATCGTACATGCCTTCAGCACTGCCGGAGGAAACATTTCGCCACCACAAGCCCCGACATCGACGTTCTAGAACATACAACAGCAATCCGCCAGTCATGGTCTTGAACACAGCATGAGCCGCATGCATGCATTAAGAGCATGGAAGCAGGGTTTTGTCAGATGGAGTGGATGACTGGGAGGGCACAGCTGACCTTCCATAATGGGTATTGTACCCATCCAGCGTGGCATGACCTCCAGATACTGTATTCCACAGGAGTTCAGCTCAATGCAACTGTTTTCTGATTGAACTCATTGTACCACATGAAAGCAGAAGGGGGTAAATTCACCTCTACAAGACTGAGAAGTAAAGCTCACCTCTACAAGAGTGAAAAGTAAACTTCTTCTCTACAAGACTGAGAAGCAAGCTCACCTCTACAAGACTGAGAAGCAAGTGCTCACCTCTACAAGACTGAGAAGCAAGCTCACCTCTACAAGAGTGAAAAGTAAACTCACTTCTACAAGACTGAGAAGCAAGCTCACCTCTACAAGACTGATAAGTAAGCTCACCTCTACAAGACTGAGAAGAAGCTCACCTCTACAGACTGAGAAAGTGCTCACCTCTACAAGACTGAGAAGTAAGCCAGTCTAGCCAGCAACTTGAGGGAATCGGGCTTCTGAGTCAAAGTCCTCGCACAGAGGTTGGAGCAAGGGGGTTTGTAGGCTCATCAGCCTGTGATCTCATGAAACAGCTCGTGATGTCTGGGAAGAAGAGGACCAGGACCCTAAAGGCGAAAGGCAGAAGCGACTGAAGAGTTCCATCTGTATGTGGGTGAGGAGGAGGAACAATAGTGAACTTCATCAGGATTAAATTTCACAGCTTGGAACACAAATGTCCAACACGATATGGGTGCGATAGGGCAAGACGTTTCATCCGTGCAGAAGTTGCTGGTTCAAATCCCGGTCGTACCAGAAAAAAACCAGAGAAAAATCTGACAATAGAGGAGCATCTAGAATTAGGGAAGAATCAGATACCTCTCGGTACCCTTAAGGGTGTGAGGAGGGTTAGTGGTTAAGGAAGAATCATGACCTGCATGCCTCTCGTCCCCTTAAGGTGTGAGGAGTTTGGGGAAGAATCACCCGCTCCAGTGGGGTTTCTTCTCTTGAAGACCGTCCGCTGCCAAGCTCTCCTAAGAGTTTTTCTGCCACTATGATAGCGTCTTCCACATCTAACCTAGTCATCAATTATCATCAAGTTAGAGACCAGCAAAGAATGTGAAAGGTAACCAACATCCATTATTCTGAAAGGTAAGACGATGACATGTGAGGGCGCGCATGTTCGCACATGGGCACACAAAACACATTATGGGTGTATCCATACACAGAACACATTATGGGTGTATCCATACACAGAACACACTATGGGTGTATCCAAGCATGCTCTTCATCTGCTTAAGGAGGCTGAGGCCAGGAGAAGGAGAGAGAGGGGGAGAGTAGGGAGCACACACACACACACACACACACACACACACACACACACACACACACAGAGCAGAGAGAGAGAGAGAGAGAGAGAGAGAGAGAGAGAGAGCAGAGGAGAGGCAGAGAGAGAGAGAGAGATCCATAACACAGACTTTCTGCTGAGGGTGTTTCCGTGACAGCTGTTATTTGGTTTAATTTCTGTTTTCATATCATCCGACGTACACTGTTTACATGGCGCTTGGCCGTGCAATTCTAATGGAGGCGTGTGACCTGGAGGCACCAACCACCGGAACGTCCTCATGGAATCAGCAGGTAATGAAGTTCTTTCAAGCCTTTGTCGTATCGCAGCGTGCGATCGATTTTGCTCACGGCTACAATGGAACTACTCCACACGCTGGACCGACTTTTCTTTTTTTTTTTTTTTTTTTTTTTTTCAAATTGCAAGGAAGACAATCCTTGGTGTCTTTCCGGCTTTGTCTTCGTTTTCCCAGCGACAAGAATCAGTTTTGTGCCGAGCGACTCCTTAAAAAACAGCGTGCATTCAACCTCAATAACGATAAATACACGGCCATTGCTCCAAAAGAATGCTGCTTACGACATTGGAAGTTACTTTCTTTCTTTCTCAGCCCCCCCCCCCCCCCCCCCCTTCTTCTTCTTCGTTGGAGTTGTGGCCCTGCATTTATTTCATCATAGAAGCAAGAGTTACCCTTCTTGTTCCGTTATTTACTAGTTTACTGTTCTCCGCCTCTTTTTGTTTGTAGATTTCCTTTTGGATTTCTTCTCGTCTCTTCGTTTGGAGTTGTGGCCCTGTATTTAGTTCATCACGGGAGCAAGAGTTACCCTTCCTGTTCCGTTGTTTACTCATTTACTGTTCACTGCCCTCTTTAAGATCTCCTTTATAAGTAACAATAATGATCACACTGTTTAATACCTTCATCATACCGGTGTTTTATGTATTTCTCTGGTAGGAATTTACGAACCCCCCCCCCCCCCCTTTACGAACCCCCCCCCCCCCCTCCCCCCCCCCCCCCCCCCCCCCCCCCCCCCCCCCCCCCCCCCCCGAAAAAAAAAGTATATTAAAAAGCGCGCTTTCTTCAATACCATTCCTTACTGTCGAAAAATAGGGCGCCTTTTGTGTGTGATGTAGTTTATAACTCATATTCACCGTGTCACTGTCAGCTAATGTGTCATTCACAGTCATCATACTTACTGTGTCACTTTCAGCTCATGTGTCATTCTCAGTCATATTTACTGTGTCACTGTCAGCTGTCACCGTCAGCTAACGTGTCATTCTCAGTCATATTTACCGTGTCACTGTCAGCTGTCACTGTCAGCTAATGTGTCATTCTCAGTCATATTTACCGTGTCACTGTCAGCTAATGTGTCATTCTCAGTCATATTTACCGTGTCACTGTCAGCTAATGTGTCATTCTCAGTCGTATTTACCGTGTCACCGTCAGCTGTCACTGTCATTCTCAGTCATATTTACCGTGTCACTGTCAGCTAATGTGTCATTCTCAGTCATATTTACCGTGTCACCGTCAGCTGTCACTGCTGGGTAGTCTGTCATTTTCAGTCTTGTCGTGTTACAGTGTGAATGTGAGCTGCCACTGTCAGGTAGTATGTCATTCTCGGTTATGCTACTGTGCCCTTGTCAACTATCACTGTCAGGCGATGTGTCATTCTGTCATGTCACAGTGACTGTGTCACCGTCAGCTGTCGCTGTCAGGAAGTGTGCCATTCTCAGTCATGTCATATCACTGTGTCATTGTCAGTTGTGACTGTCAGACAGTGTCATTCTCAGTCAGGTCATGTCACTGTGTCGCTGTCAGCTGGCACTGTCAAGTAGCGGTCCTCAGTCGTGTCATTCGCTGTCAGTCATGTCAGGTAGCGTGTCATTCTCAGTCATGTCATGTCACGCTGTCAGTTTTTTGTCACTGACAGGTAGTGTACCATTATGTTTTCTTGTCACATCAACCATTGTATGTCACAGACAGCTCCCATACCACAGACAAGCAGCTGGTCAAATGCTCTCAGCTATTGCACGTGCAGCTACAGTGACCCCATCACGGCCATCATCAGCTATGACGTCACCGTCACGAATGACGTCAAATGTCAGATGGCTGACCACAAGCAAATTGTGTCGCTTTTCACCTGTTTTCTTTGTAATCGAAAGTCTTACGTATTATTCTTTCAAGCATCCACGCAGTCATTCACGCTTGCCTGCATGCTTTCGTTTTCTCATTCTCTTCATGTATGTACTTTCTTTCTATCCTTCTTTCTTTTTGTTCTCTCTCTCTCTCTCTCTCTCTCTCTCTCTCTCTCTCTCTCTCTCTCTCTCTCTCTCTCTGTTGTTCTTTACTTTTGTTTTTTTTTTTTTTTCCCCCCCTTTTTTGTCTTTTGGCAAATTTGTACTTCCATTGCAGCTTGTCGTTTTCTATCGATTTTCTTCATCCATTATTTCTTTTCTTCGTCCAGTCGCGCTGCGGCACAGTATGTGACCCAAATGAATCGCCGTGTTCGAAGGGAGACACTGAAATTCCGTCGGATCGATCACGCGTGAGGGGTGAAAAGAAAAAAAAAAAAAATCGAAAATCGTCGTCATCGGAGTGTGACGCTGCTTTCTGTTGTCCGGGCAGAACGTTGGTTGTCCCTGTAATGTGTTGTAGTTTTGTTTTGTGCTGTGTCGAGGCAACCATCGAGTTTTTGTTTTGTCTGTCTGTGTCGAGGCAACCATCGAGTTGAACTCTCTCTTTCTGTGTCTCTCACGCGCGCTCGCGCGCGCGCACACACACACACACGCGCGCGCGCGCGCGCGCGCT
>JADBJO010032490.1:10000-15628 GCA_016801955.1 Conus betulinus
CCATTCATCAAGCACAAAAGGTAATGTGGAAATGCCGATGGAAAGCCGACACGTCTCCGCATAGTAATGCACCGATCTTCGGCCTTCCTAAGCCTTGAACTCCATGACCGGCTAAATCTGTTGAAAACCGATATACGGTGCCGAAACCAGAAAGAAATAATGAAGAGAGAGAGAGAGAGAGAGAGAGAGAGAGAGAGAGAGAGAAGAGAGAGAAACTCGTTTGCCCGGTTTTCGGCGTTCGCTTGATTGTCGCCCCAAAGAAAGCGGCCTTCAGCTCACATCTGCGATTCAGTCCGCATGTTTTCATCGCCATGAATGCTCCGCGCCTCTCAATTCGTCATTGAAAACGACCCCCTCTTGCCCCCACGGCTCGGAAGGGAAGTAAGCCCCACACGACAGACTTATCCAGGGGAGTTAAATAGAAAAAATACGAGTGACTGCAGGCGAGACTTGGCGAAGCAAGAGACCAAGAGCGGAGTCACCAGACAGACCCTAAACGAACGGAGCGGATAAAGGATAAGACAGGAGCAAACGCGTTTCCACACTGGGGTATTCTGCAGGGAAGACTAACGAATACGACCAGCAAAAAGCAAACAACAGAGAAAAATTAATTTACCTAACTTTGGAATGTTCGAGAAGTTTATCTTTTATTTATTTATCTATTCATCGAGTTATTCATTTATTTATTATTATTCATTGTTTTGTTTATCTATGTATTTATTTGTTCATTCATCTATTCATCTAACAGCTGTTTACCATTGATATAACGCTGATAAAAGGGATCAACTTATTTATTCATTTGTTTTTTATCTATGTATTTGTTTATTCATCTATTCATCTAACAGCTGTTTACCCATTGATATATATGCTGATAAAGGGATCAACGACTTACAGAGAAAAAAACTAAATCATTTAACTTCGGAAGTGTCCGGTTCAACAGTTTTTATTTATTTACTTCTTCACTTATTTCTTCATGTGTTTATCCACTTATTTATTTTGCACTCAAACGACTACACATTGGAAACATCGATTTTTACAGAAAGTAAATTTTGGGGTCAAAATTTGTTTTGATTGTCGACAAACGTTGGGCGTTGAAAAACAAATGCACTGGTGCATTCACATCACAAAAGTCGCGAGCTCTGTTTTCACCTGGATTCTTGTGTGTCTTACCAGTTCAATTCCAAGTTAATGACAACTACATCTGAATCTAATGAACGCTCCTACGCACATAATTGAAGGCTTGTACATCTTTCCCGATTCAAACATGTGTTTTGACATTTCTGTGAATTGAACTTTTGTTGGAGCGAGTCAGTAATACTGTTACAAACCAAAGACTCGGGAGTGAACATTTTGAGAACCCACACACAAACTCATGCTCATATATACGATTTTGCATTAAATCAATGGTGGGGGAATAGACGCCTTTTCTAAGCAAATCGTACACAGTTTCATACAAATGAACAACAGGGCCTACCTCTCCAATTTTTTTTCTTCAGATTATTACAACCCAAACAATCATTTTCGAATCAAGAACTGCTGCCAGAAGTCCTGGCTGTCTGAGGTGTGTGTTTGCACGTGAAAAGAAGATGTCGACGGAAAACTTATGCAAGCTTTCGAGAGGTACGGTAAGGGTCATGTTGCTTATAGCCGAGTCGACCGCAAAGGGCCATATCAGGGCTGTCACCGAAGCTTTCGAGAGAAAAAGAAAGGGGGTGGGGGGGGGGTGGGGTGGGGTGGGTGGGGGGGTGGGGGGGCTTTACAGTCTTGTTTATCTTCTTGTGCCTTGGCCCACCCAATCATGGAAACCGCGAAACAGGAATGCACGGTGTGCGTGTAGCGAATAACTAACACAGGGTGATTGGTTTATCACCTGTTGATCCGTTGGTACAGACGGCAGACTGGTCGACAGCGTCGAACAGTGTGGCGTTAGCGAGGGCACTTGCCTCGTAGCTTTGTCTTTGTGTGTGTGTGCGTGTGCGTGTGCGTGCGTGCGTGCGTGCGTGTGTGCATGCGTGCGTGCGTGCGTGCGTGCGTGCGTGTGTGCGTGTGTGTGTGTGTGTGTGTGTGTGTGTGTGTGTGTGTGTGTGTGCTCTGTTTATTTGTTTGTTTGCTTGTTTGTGTACTTGAGTGACACGGGAGGTATCAGTAAGTAAAAAATAAAGACCGTAGCCGGACTGCGATAGGCTTGACAAATCTCCTGGTAAGACATGGTGAGAGAAATGGGAAAAAAGAAGAGAGAAATTTTTTAAAAAAAAAGGAAAAAGAAAGGAAAAAAAGAAAAGAAAAAAAAAAAAAAAAAAGAAAAAAAAAAGGAAAAAGAAAGCTAAATTAATATTCTGCAGATGAAGATGCTTTTTTTTAAACGCCTTCAATGAAATGATTGGGGTTTTTTTTTGTTCTTTTAAGGAACCCTTTCCTTAAGTAGACTAGGGAAGTACAGTTTATTTATTTATCTATTTCATTTCAATCTTTTAAGAGGGGCACAAGCACAGTGTGTGTGTGTGTGTGTGTGTGTGTGTGTGTGTGTGTGTGTGTGTGTGTGTGTGTGCGCGCGTTGTGGTAAGTCGACGTGAGATCACGGAGATTGAAAAGATTTCGTGGCTTGCTGAGGCTGAAACCAATAAAAGAAAACTGCATAAGAATTCTGTGTGGAACAGATATTTGTGTGGTACAATTTGAGGCCAAACTTTGTAGGAAAAAAGTTTTTTTTTTTCTTTTGTAATAAATTCTGTGAAGACCTTGGAAATGCGTTCAATTGAAACAAATACGTGTGTATATGTGAAACGATAGTGGACTAATAATTCATTTTGTAAATAATGTAAAAAAATTATTTGTAAAGTAAAAGGGAGAAGTCTTTTCTTTTGTCCAACCGATAGTGTGTCGACGTTGTGTGAGTGAGAGTGTGACAATGTGATTCATCGACTTCTGTCAACCTCTTGATGACTGATAGAGAGAACGATCGGCATTCATCTGCAGTGTTGTCCCTAGTTACCCCTGCAGATCAATCGGCCGTTTGCAGCAGCCAGTCTGTCTGTCTGTCTGTTTGTCTGACCGACCTCTCTCTCTCTCTCTCTCTCTCTCTCTCTCTCTCTCTCTCTCTCTCTCTCTCTCTCTCTCTGTCTCTCTCCTTACCTCTGATCTGGAGGGCGCAAAAATGTGTGCTGTATGCCCCCTTCCGGAACGGATGCCTGGTTTTAATATCGATTTACTATCACGTTTGATTTCCATTTGTGATTATTATGTGTTCTGTATTTCTATCTGTTTCAGATCATACTATTCGATAGATGTAATGTTTGACAATGCAGATTTATGTATGTGCGCATGGTGTTATATTTGAATTGTATATGTATGTGCGCATGGTGTTATATTTGAATTGTAATGTTATTATTTTCAATCATGATCATTCGTTACTATTGTTATTGCTATTATTATTGGTCATCATTGTCATCATTATCACTGGGTGTGTAGAGTGCTTGGAAAGGATTGTGCGACAGGGTGGGTGTTTGGTTAATGGTTGGGGTGTGGAGGGTGGGTTTTTTGTGTTTGAAATGTTTTTTTTTTTCATTTTTGAGGGCAAGATGCAAAGAAGCCTGCCATGTGCTTATTCTTTTCCCTCATTAAACAAATTTCGTTCGTTCGTTCGTTCTCTCCCTCTTCTCTTCTCCCTCTCTCTCTTTCTCTCTCTCTCCCACCCATCCCCTCTCTCTCTCCCTCTCTTTCTCACTCTCTCTTTCTCTTGTTGTCAAACTATATCATGTCACACATTGTTGCATGAATGGTTATACTGACCCCCCCCCCTCCCCCCACCTCTTTCCCTCTCTCCCCCAAGAAGGGACCATGGCCTTGACACTCATAAATTAGCATTATGAGTACATCCAAAAATATACTTTTGTTGTCATTTTCCGTGTTTTTTTTTTTTTTTTTCTCTTTGTGTGCACTGCACCTCACATTGTTATAGCGGAGCCTGAAACATTAAAATTGTGTTCAATTGTTCTCTCTCTCTCTCTCTCTCTCTCTCTCTCTCTCTCTCTCTCTCTCTCTCTCTCTCTCTTGGTACGACCAATTGCGAAAGACACGGCAATTCACACCACTGACACGATTTTCTCTCTCCCTTTCTCTTTACTCCTCCGCCCCTTCCTTCCCCTCTCTCTCCCCACCACCCCTCCCCCGTCCTCCTCCTGCCACCCCCCCCCCCCCCCCCCCGTTCTCCACCAAACCTGTCTCTCCCCTCTGCGCTTTCCTTCCTGCTCTGAATCATCGATCACCGAGAGATCCGTCGATCAGAAGCGGATCCGTTCAATGGCTCTGTTGACGTGACCGCCCCTCAGGCCTCTACGCACAGTCTGCAGGGCCAGGGATTTCTATGGTGCGGTCGCTGAGGGCACTGAATTATTCACAGAGTCGTTCTTTTCTGAAAGGCTGAAGGGGAGACACGACAGCCAAACAGAAAGGCGAGGGGGTGGGGGTGGGGGGGTGGGGGAGGGGAGAGAGCGAGACGGAGAGAGAGAGAGAGAGAGAGAGGGAGGAAGGAAGGAAGACACGCTCGCTCGCTCGCACACGCACGCACTACTATCTGTCCTCCCACACTACCCTTCCCCTCCTCCGCCCCAACACACACACACATGTATATATATATATATATATATATATATATATATATATATATATATATATAATATACATATATATATATATATATATATATTCACAAGTAGAATTTCCCGTTGCCCGTACCGCACCACAACCAAACAATGGAAACAGGCAGACTAACGGGAGGATCCAATCCGTTGTTTTTATCTTGTATATATATATATATATATATATTTATATATATATATATATATATATACACACACACACAAAGAGAGAGAGAGAGAGAGAGAGAGGATTCCCAAACGTTTGCACATACCCCCCCCCCCCCCCCTCTCCTCGCCCTGCCTCCCCATTCCGACATTTAACCCCGATCTACCCCCCCCCCCCCCCCCCCCACCCCTAGTAACTCTGTCTCACTGTCACGCTGTTGGCATACCACCAGGGCCGGTATGCAGATGCCTCCGATACTTTAACGGTCCGATATGATCTATCCCACCGAGATCTGTCGGTGGGACAGTTCATCCGATAGCTCGGCATGCATGGACATCCGACAGTGCCTCCAATAACTATCGGGTATCCGGGCTGCTCTAAGAATAACTTGGCAGGGATTCCCCAACTTCCGCCCTCGCTGCGCATGCGTTCATCAGTTTAGCAGCGAAATGGCCGAGGGAAAGAGAGCTCGAAAAACCGAATTTCTCGGACAGAGAAGTAAAATACTCTCCTTGAGGAAATAGCAGTTGAAAAGAATATTTTGAACTCGTCGCTAACAACGAAAGTGACAAACAAAAAAAAGCAAGTCATCTGGCAAGAAATTGCCCGTAAAGTGAATACTGCGGTGTTGCCTGTCGGACGGTCACCGAATTAAAAGACAAATGGGGTCTTTTAAAACGGCAACAACGCAGAAGAAAAACGACGCAACAAAGACGGGCGGAGGCAAAGGGATGCCCCCGCCGACCTACGAAGATGCCGTGGTGGCGATTTTAGGGGACAACTCTACTCTGGTGAACGGCATTGAAGGTAAGCAAGTTGAAAGAC